>JAJOZX010000031.1:372500-405000 GCA_023014485.1 Bathynomus jamesi
TTCTCTCTTAGGCTAAGGCAACCCCTTTGGGGGAGGTCATCTTTCCTTCTCCCCCCGAAGATCCCTCCCCTCTCCCCCCTTTAGGTGTACCCCTCCCCCACTTTGCTCCTTCTAAGCCAACTGGCTGATTAGGAGTCTATAAGACAAAGGCGGGTCGGCTGATGCGTTATTATGCACTTGGCTCCTGCCAGGTGAACACCTCTCTTGCTTTCTCTCCTTCTCCTGTCTTTCTCTTGGGAAATAACGCCGCCTCCAAGTTTCATGACCCCTTGTTGCACCTGCAGCATCCCCCCACCCCTTTGCAACATTGAGTTGTTGCATACCCCCACCTCCGTTTGCAGCATTGCATTGTTGCATACCCCACTCCCATTTGCAACCCCACCCCCTTTGCAACATTGACCATTATCTCTTGCAACATTGCAACATTCCTGCACTCTACCTTTTTGCGGCTATGCTACTAATGTGGTGAATTGTTCCTCAGTCTGTATTTTGAACTGTTCCCAATCAGCTTTCTTGTAATTTCTGTAAGTGTGCCTAAGGCTGTTGGGGCAGAGTGTAGAACGCTTTGTAATGATGATGGGCAGGTGGTCTGATGACAGTTATTTTTCTGTTCTGCAGTGTGTGTGTTGCTAGTGAGGGGGAACAGAACGTTATGTCTCGGGAGGAGTTTGAGTATCCTGCTTGATGTGGTATATGTGTATGTTATTCTGTATTGTTAAGAATGAAAAGGCTGTTTAGTTGTGTGGCTATATTAGCGCCTCTGGTGTTGCTTTGGTTGTGCAGGTACCAACTAGTGTCTTTAGCGTTGAAGTCTCCTCCTAAGATGACATTAGTGAGAGAGGGCAGATTGTGTAACTGTGGATTGTAATTGGCTGGCACCTGAGGTGAACTATCTGGTAGGATGTAAATGTTGATTAGTGTGGTGTTGTGTTTTGTGCGTGTTCTAATGTTAACTGCTTGTATTTCTATCGTGTTATCTGCTTGGATTGTGTTTGTAATGTTTTGGGTGGCATCAGTGTAGCTAATGCTTTTACGTATGTAAGTGATGAGTCCACCCCCTTGGCCCCCCAGTACGATCTTGACGGATCACCGTGAAGTCAGGTATGGTGGGTGTTTTGTGTGTGCGTTTTAGTTTTGTTTCTTGTATAAGTGCTATGTGAATGTTTTGTTTGTCTACGAATTCCCTAAGCTGCATGATTTTGTTTGTGAGGCCATCTACGTTGTACTGTAATATGTTACTATTATACTTCTGTATGTGTCTCATGGTGCTATTGTGTCTATGTCTTTGTGTATGGTGACATGTGTAAGTTGTAGTGGGGCTTGAATTAGTCTTAATGTCGCCGGAGAGTAAGAGTAGTCTGGGGAGCACGCAATTGTTCCCCGTAAATGAAAAAATAGCACGCTGAGATTAGGTACGGCCCCGGGAGCCGATCGGCACTCTGACCGTGCCACGCAACAGGCCGTCGACTGCCAGTCTGGCCAACCGTAGACAGCCCGCTGCACGGAGATTTGAGGAAGTTTGGCCACCAGCGCGTTGATGTTTCGGTTTGAAGTCGCCTCTTCTTCGCGTTGACGTGTCCCGCGCTGGAGGATACAGCCATTGTTAGAAGCCTCCTCGTCAGCTGCTAGCACTTTTTTCACGTTGTTCTAGCTAACTGTTCATGAGGTTTTTTTTATAAACAAATCTCAGTTTTCTGCTCAAAACGGCTCTTTCTAATTTTAAAATTGATTAGTCAAGGAAGGAAGATGTTGACTTCTATTTTGCTACTATCTTGCTACTTCTTGTGTGCTAGACTAAGCTAGGCAGCATCTGTATTTAGTTGTTGTTTGCTCTCTTCTTTCTCCTCTTCAGAGATGCTACCGCTGTGGGCGAAGGCGTGCTCAGTTTTGGTAGATGCGAGGCTTGTCGCAAGTCTTTTAACCTGTTCAAATTACCTATCAATGTTTTGAGGACATTTATTTGCTGTAGTCTTGCTTTAATATGTTTCCATCCTGCTGGTGAGGTCCTATCCCACTTTCTAACCAAGTCATGGACGATGTCAACGATGTTCGAACCCTGTACCCTTGTTCCTTCTACAACAATCTCACCTGTATCGGTCCAATGTATAATGGGATACTCACTCAATAGATTATAAAGACTTAAACCTTTATTTCTTAATGTATGTGGGAGAATGCTTTTTAATACATACTCGATATGTTGTGGGGCCGCATCGTTATTCTTTGACTGTTCGTCTCTAGTCTCGGCCCCAGGTCCTATGCCTCCATGCTCAACGTCGTCTGCGCTGTATCTAATAACTACGGGGACCTCTGTCGGAGTCTTATAATTTTCATATTCATTAAGAAATTTTTACAGAGCTTCTTGGTATAAGATTCTTTTCTCATCAGGTGACTTTTCACTGTTTAATAGGTCTAACAGTTCGCTTTCCATTCTTTTAAGCCTGCTTTTACGGAGTTCTAGAACTGTATCTGGACTTTTTGAGCTTTGTAGTGAAGCATACCCCTCGTGTGGAATCACGAATACTTTCTTCATTATATTAAACTAGTCAGTAAAGGCCCCAAAACTGAGCATAAGATGAGGAGGAATGAATTCACTCTTTGTGAATTCGTTTTTTTTAATTCGTTTGATTCGTTATAACTCGTTTTTTCTTCACCACAGTTTAACTTTTACGAGCCAGTGTGCGCATTATGTTCTTGTAACGGCGGAGGCGAACCTTCTGAGGGGGTTTCATTGGTCTATTACATTTTATAACGTTAAGACATATTTCACAGATGCATTTTAAAAAGTCCGAGTCAATATTTTTAACAAATAGCTGTTGCAATGCCCGTAGCATTCGATGGTAGATTTTTATTAATTCACGGTATTTCTTTAACCTCTTTGTCATTCTGGGATATACACCGATTCAGGCTCGTTTGGGAATATATTCGTTCTTAGAAGTACCCTAAACGTGTTTCGTGGATGAGGGTCACAAAGCAAATATCCGTAACGTTGACTTGTAGCTTCTTTATAAACTTCCAAAAACTCCTTATGCTGATTCGGGAACATTTGATTGGCTTATACCCCAATTTGTGACACATCTCTACGTTGTGCGAATAAGACTAGATATTGTGTATTTAGCGACACATCGCGCATGTATCTATTTTTGAAAAATAGATTCTGGTTGATGAAGAATACGCTTATGTTAAGATGGTGGGAGAACACTGTAAAAGTCTCGGCAAACATTTTATCCATTTCTAACATGAGATCGTCAATCATAATGACCGTATGCTCATTTCCCTTTAACGAATTAACGTCATATACACCTTTGTGGAATAAAATATCATCTTGGTGCTCGTTGGATACTGACTGGTATGTCGAATAGCACCATATGACTTTATGCATAGATTTTGAGAACATATCCTCCTTATCTTTAATGATTTTAAGCATAAACACAGTTTTACCACATCCTGTAGGACCAGATATAATGCATGTGGATGGGCTTGTGAACCTGAATTTTTCTACACATTAGTTCCTTCTACAAATAAAACTGTACCCCCTTATTCCTGTTCAATTCCGGTCGTACCCTCCACAACAGCAGCATCTCGTTCTGTGGACAGTAGCATAACATTCGAGCTGGTGCGCACCGCCACCCCCACCCCAGCCCTGACTAGAAATCGGTACGAAGTCAGGGTCGACCCGCGAACCATGTATATCAATGGTGTTGAACACGGACTACGGCACATAGTTGAGCGTATTATGGAGTTTGCCCTTCAGAACAGCGACGGACGTGAAGCCAGGACGCGGCTGTCCTTCGGGTTCGGGTCAGATGACGGGGATGTAGATGATTTTGGGTAGTAATACCCTACAGGCGCTTGGCTGCTGTAGATATAGAATATATTATGGGACGTATAATGAAGACCTCTCAAAGTAGCACCGCCTTTAACATGGACAACTTCACGTTAGATATTGACCGGGTATTCCGTGTTGCGGGACATACGGCCACACTTATACGCTTAACTTCAATTCTCAGGCTATTTACAGACAGCATAAAAACGCCGTTTGGTTGCGGCTTTATAGCATTAGTCTTAGCTCATATGTTTACTGTACTAAATACATGGGCGAGAAAAATTTGGTTGCCTACGGTTGTGCAGCGTGCCCGTAAACTGGTAGCAGATTGCGAGATCGAGTTTGACTGTAATATGGGTTCTGAAGAGCTGAGAAGGGTAGAGCAGGAAATGAATGTTGTATTTGGAATGTATGATCGTCATAGGACTGTGTATGTTTTTAAAAGCAGTGTGAGAGACCGTACAAGAACCCTCCTTATTTTAGGGCTGTCAGGGACAACGTATCTCCCGATCCGTAATATAAGGGGCCTTTACGCGAGTTATAATAAAAGTCGAAAATATGGAAGGTATCATGATTTGTGTAAGGGATGTCTCGAGTTTGCGGATGATATAGTGAAACATTGTAAGGATTGTTACATGGTATGCGAGCAGTGTAAAAGTCCCAAATGTGAAAGTCGTGTAGTTGAAGCCGAGAAGAGTGACTGTAATGTGTGTAGACGCACATTTTTCAATAATGACTGCTTTGAGCTCCATAAGTCAATTGGCACTTGCAGGAAAATGAGAATCTGTGAATGTGGTATGTTTCATATGATGGATAATTGGGGGAAATTCACGCATAAATGTGATGAAATTCACTGCTCTACATGCCACGGAAAATATAAGGCAGATGGTATAAAGCAAGTATGTCATATGAAAGATACTAAGCCTAAAAATAAACCTTGTATAACTGTATACTACAATATAGAAACATATACGGATGCTGAAACCAAAGAGGTTATCCCACATCTACTTGTAAGCAAGACTATCTGCGACGAGTGCATGGAAGTCGAGTGCGATGAGTGTCGCAAATGTGGTAAACAAACAAATGTTTTTAAAACGATTGCGCACGACAACCCCGTGAAACTCTTTGTGTCCGATATTGTGAAGTTAGCGGACAAGTTAAAAAAATGACTATATTCTTGCCCATAACGGCGCAAAATTTAACTAAACTTTAACTATGCCAACATGAGCGACAGTGAGCGTGAAGATTTTGACCGCTACTACAACAGTTTTAATGAAGATATTCCTTACGATATAGCGGATAAATGTGAGTGTTATTGCGTGAATGATGTGCGCGTGCTTAGAGTATGTTTCCAGGCCTTTAGAAGAATGTACATAGATCGGTTCAATTGCAATCAGCTACAAGTCGCAACCACGACCGCCTCATTGTGTTTTACGGTGTTCAAGAACACTTTCATGCCTAAAGACACGCTAGCCGTCATTCACAGAAACAGTCCACGCAGTTATGGGCATAAGGCTATTTACTGGCTCATACACCTATGGGAAGTGCCCATTAAGGTCAATGGTCGTGTTTTTTGGGTGGATGGTCTAAGTGAAGACCGTGGCACTGGTGAGAAGACTGCGTACTCCTTTAACGGTTGCTGATGGCATGGATGCCATGTCCTGAGTGTGGAATCGTAGGAGATATCCATGGTAGATCTCCTGCCGACAATCTTGCATGGACCCACATCCGCGATCAGCTTATACGTCTTGTGGGAGCACGAATATGATGCACAGACGGAAACAGATGGGCAGTACCGCGAAGAAATGAACACCATCAAACGTTCAATGGTGTTGGATCCTCTCAAATGCGGTGATAGCTTGTTCGATGGACGTACAAACCCCTTCAAACTATACTTTCCGCCTGCGGAGGGCGTGAAACTCCATTACTACGACTTCTGTTCTTTATACCCCTACGTGATGAAGAACAATCCGTACCCCGTAGGAGCACCTGAAAAACTGGTGGGTCCCCACCCTTCCCACCATCGAAGAGTTCTCAGCTAATTTGAACAAGAACTATTTCGGTCTTTCTTTCGTAGATGTACTTTTCCCTAGCGACTTATGGATGCCGATCTTACCCGTCGTTATAGACCAGAAACTCGTGTTTCCCCTGTACGTGAAGTGCGCAGAGGAGAACAATGGGGCCTGTAATCACACAGCCAACCCGCGGAAGATCAGAGGCGTATATACAAGTCCTGAGCTGTCCCTAGCCTTTCACCACGGTTACAGAATATCGAAGATATATGAGGTGTGGAGGTTTCAGAAGTTTTCCAACCTTTTCACGTCATATATAAATACTTTTTTGAAGGATAAGGGAGAAGTATCAGGGTACTCGCGAGGAGTTGAGACCGAAAATGAAAAATCGGGGTATATTCAGTGCTACCGTGATCGTGAAGGGATCCAAATTGTAAAGAACCCTGGCAAGCGCTTTAGTGCAAAATTGTGCCTAAATAGTCTTTGAGGGAAAATTTGCTCAGAATACAGGTAAGGGGAACGTCCATCTAGCCCAAAGTTATAACGAGGTGTGGGATTATGCAAACGCTCCCGATAAAGAGGTCATGGAGATCGTGAATGTGGGTAATACGTACATAATAAAGTACAACAGGACCGAATTGGCTATAGACACAACACGTGTTACAAACATACCTGTAGCCAGCTTCACCACAGCGTACGCTCGCATCAAACTTTGGAGTCTACTGCATTCTCTTGGGCGGAGGGTTCTGTACGCAGACACAGATAGTGTGAGGTGACTGATGAGCTCAAGGATGAGTATGGAGATAGTCCCTACGCTGATTCTTTTGTCTCAACAGGTCCAAAAACTTATGGGGTGCGGGTGAGTGTGGGGGAGGGAGTGAGATATATCGTGAAAGCTAAAGGCATCACGCTTAACCGGGCGAACCGGCGGATCGTTAACTTTGATTCGCTGAAGGAACTAGTGAGCTTAGAAGATGAGAGTGACCAACCACCCCAACTGACCTCGTAGGGACTCACAATTTTCGGGCACAGAAACTGGGGGGCGTGAAGGAGCTTAGGGGGACGAAAGTGTGGCGTAACACATATAGGAAACGCTACCAGGTGCCTGGCACCTACGATACCGTACCTTTGGGGACCATGGCCCTTGAATGTTTTGTTATATATATATATATATATACACATACACACACACACAGTATATATATATATTATATATATATATATGTGTGTGTGTGTGTGTGTGTGTGTGTCTAATTACTTGTTGACTATATGTTTATTTATTTATTACGTGTATTTGAATATATGCCACGAATTATGGCCCATTTATTTGTTGACGATGTGGTTATTTATTTAAAATAAATCATGTTTCAATTAGCGTTTCATTTTCTCCTTTGTGTGTGTGTGTGTGTTAAAATTAAAATTAAAATTACTTGTGTGTGTGCGTGTGTGCGTGCGTGCAGTATAAAAGCTAAGCACCGACCACTGTATGACCAATCAAAGGGGTCACGTGACTCCTGCTACTAGCTGGTCATATCTCAGCCCTGCATCCTCAGTTGACTTCAACAAGCGTGGAGCTCAGACGTGTATTTTGAAGAATTCTCACGTAGACGGAAAATAGCGATGGCTACCTTTGATATTGCGTGCTCGACATTCATGAAGTGGTATTCGATAAAGTCTACAGATGTGGTGAACACTCAAAGAATCCCTAGTCCTCCCTCCTTTCAGGCTTTTAAGGCCCTATTGAACCGAGCGAAGCGTGAGGAGCTGGAGATCCAAATACTCTACGCATATTCTGGCGAGAGCAATGCGGGATTTCGTGGCTCAAACGATGCAATGGATTACGTCATAGGACTAAAATGCACAAAGGCGCACATACACCGCGAAGTGAAAGAAGCATCACGTGCAGAAGAGAAACAACGGGTGTGGGTTGTGAAACTTGTTGACGAATGGTGTGACAAGCGGTATTATGTCATGTTACATCACACCGAGTACGCATACCCTGCGGCTGAGAATATAAAACTTATCATGGACAGCCTAAAATATTTTTATCATTACGTTCATATATACACGATGATGAGGTTCGCAGTGAGGTTGTGGCTAAACGCTTGTGCGAGTTTTTAATAGAGTTTAGGGATGAGTATCGCTTGTTAAGCAGAAAGGACAGATATGGACATATGTTTCTCTCAAATAGAGCGCCGGAGTGTTAATAAAATATGCGTAGTTCTAGAAAATACAATGTTGAATACCCCTGAACGAAGATGTCTGGTGTGCATTCCGGGGAGTGGGAGTGATAAAACATTAAAGCCGACATTACTTCATATATCGCAGATGGAAAAATTCTCTAAACGATTGTCCGGTATAATGGGATACAAGTATGCATATGATTCTTTCATGTTGGAATAACCCCGTACACGAATCACTAACGCTTGGTATGATGCATCACGTGTGACTCATTTTCCTACACCTCCCGCCGAGGCTTATAGTCACACAGCTTGACCCGACTGAACGTGCACTCCTCACAATAGAAAACCAATATACGATGGAGCTTCCGTTGAGCAGTATCATCAATGCCGTATACGACGTGTCGGTGACGAAGTCAGTGGGTGTGTTCAGGCGTAAAACCGGCGCTGTTATTATGTACTTGAAACGGGTTGTAGACAAATAACTCTAGTAAACGGAACATAATTTATTTAAGTGTTGTGGAGATGAACAGAATCTTTGTGGCGGTTGAGAAGTGGGGCGAGGACCGTTTTAAAATACCTGCAGGTGTAGGCACAAGAAGAGATCAGATTAGTGATTCGCTGTTATTTGTACGTTATATATAAATTGAGACCAGCCATGCATTGATATACGGTTGATGTGGAAGAATGCAGCTGGTAATAACGTCCTTGTCTCCACTCGAAACCGTTTCATTCTCGACAGAATGCTTGAAGTCGTCGGTTTCCGCAAGCTAAAGCCTATATTAGACGTGCGTGTTGCCGATATGCTTTATTTTGACACGGTTCTTAAATACGCACACACCGCTCTGCTCGACGGGTTTACTGAGTGTATGACTGAACAAGGGGAGAATAGATTGGAGCTGGATGCGTAGTTAAAAGGTATAGACTCTTCGAGATATCTTGAACTTTGGTACAGAGGACTTGAACGGTACAGGGCTGAGCTCACGTACACTGTTCACCCTGAAGAGCTATTTCTTTATATAATGGGCAGCTGTCGGCACGATTTAGAAGATTACTTCAATTGTCGATACGCGTTGTGATGAAGAGTTCACGGTTGAAAAGCTCGGATTGGAAAGAATAAACCCTCGTTTGGAAAGGAGTGTTTATAAACTTGAATTTAGTAACGATGTTGTGGCAAACGATGCCCTCTTTGTGCGTGCTTTTGAATGAATTCTGACCGTGTTTAAAGAGAGTGTTAACTTGCCAACCAATTGTAAAGTGGGTACAAAAATAGTGTTAAACAATCTGAAAGCCCTTTACATTGAGTATAGACACCCGCGTACTTTGAGTGGTGAAATAATGTTAAATCGTATTTATTGCATAGTACAAAGTAACGAGGATGTAACTGTTGACTCGATCACATGCAAGTTTAGTATTTTAATTAAGCGTAGTAGAACATAAAATGCGTATATTTTGATGTATATATTATTTTTATCCATGTTTTGGAATTCTTATGCACTATTACTTTGAAGTTTATATATAAGTGTGTCGATGCATGTACATATATTAAACGTGTATATAGATTTCCCCTGTACTATTATTATTATTTTTTATGCTTATATATAAATGAAGTGTGTAGATGCGCGTACATATATTAAACGTGTATATAGATTTCTACTATACAATTATTATTATTATTATTTAAGTGTATATATATATATATGTATATATTCCTCGCTTAAAGTGTGTATTTTGGGTGTATATAGATTTCTTCTACTATTATTATTTTGATTTTATATTTATCTATATATTTCGAATAAGTATATGCTAAATAATTGATTTCATGTTAAATAACTCGACTAAATAAACAGAATGACGTAGTTGTGTTTTATTATTCAAAGTATATGATATTATTTGATTAGTCTACGCTAAAATTAACAGCACTACAAAAGTTATATATATTTGCATTGACTTCTAAGCCGGCTGGAACTGCCAAGAACTTCATTATACAGAGAACATCTCTCCATTAGATATATGCAAATTAAATGAATAGTGCAATCTGGCAACTATTCTTATGGACTGCATCGGACATATATATATACTGCCTTCTAAACAAACCAACTGGTTGATTAAGCCACCTCGGGTAAATAAATAAATAAATAAATATATATATATATATATATATATATATATATATATATATATAAAATCTAGAATATAAATCTAAAATATACCCTTCCTAGATATAGCAATAACAAAACAAAACAAATTCAGCACCTCCATATATCGAAAACCCACATACACAGGCATAGGTACTAATTACCTAAGCCACACCCCTTCGCCATATAAAATAAACAGCATCAAAATTTTAATCCACCTCGCCTATCATTGCTCTTCGTTCTTATCCCTCCACACGAAATAGAATTCATTCATAATTTCGGCATTAACAACTTCCCAAAACATATTTTACAATTTTTAACTAGATATTTTCTTAATATTTATCAACTCTTCCTTAAAGGTCCCACCGTTAAAAAAGACATACAATACTTTTCATTTCCCTATTACGACCATATCAGCCACAAAATATTTTCAGTACTCCGCCTCCTACTCACCCCTCTTTATCCCCAAATTAACTTTCAATTCGTTTTCACCAACAATAATAGCATCAAATCATACTACAACCACAAAGAAAAAACACCTCAGCCCCTTGCTTCGTCAACCATCTACGTTTTCAACTGTGTTCGCTGCAAAGCGAACTATATTGGCAGCACCATTCGCCAATATCAAACCAGAGTGGACGAGCATCGCGGTATTTCTATCAGAACATCGCAGCCCTTAAATAAATCCTCGAAATCAGCAATAAGAGATCGCTGCCACCTTCACAACCACCCACTATTTCCCTCCAATTTCAAAATTATCAACACAACCAACCATCTAACTGGCCTCCGGATTCTGGAGTCCTGACACATCCTCAGTATTAAACCAACTCTCAACGACTATAGTTCTGCCTTTAACTTAAACACAGCCAAATAAACTGTCATATCTTACCACTGAGAAGAAATCCACCATCGCTCCGTCTGGCTCCAACTCTTCTAATATGGACCCCTTCCAACAACCAATCATTCCCAACCCTCTGCTCAATTAGGCCCTTACCCCGACAATAACAACCTGGTAAGATTCCTCTCAATTTTGTTCGCTTTTTACATTATATTTGACGACTGATCACTCTTCTATATTTTATATTATTTTATTTTTAATTTTAATTACTTAAATGTAAACACCATTAATATCACACGTTTATTTAAATATATTGTATAAGTTTCCGTTCATTATATTTATTCATTTTTTATCTGCTTTTATAATTTTAGTACTGATGATGGAAAATGAAAATTTCCGGAACGTTTTTAAATAAACATGTATCATCTCTTCGTCCTCTTATTCCTCGCTAAGCTACGTTTCCCTAAGAACAAACCCTTCAATCAAGTTTTATATATATATACGGGGCTCCAATAAACCTTAGCCTCCCCGCCCATGGCCTAAACCATTAGAGGTACAGTAAAACTAAACATGCCTTACAAAAGAGAATTTAATCCTGCATTTAATGAGAAACAATTAAAACTTGATGTTCCCGCCATTGGCTTCCAAGACAGCCTGAATTCGCTTTGGGTAGCTTGCCAAAAGTGACGTGAATAGATCTTGATCGTTACGCAAATTTGCTAAAACAGTTTCAATATGTTGCATCATTGTATCCTTCGAAAATCTATTTGAATGCAGGTTCTTGAAACAAGAGACATTCAACCTTGTCCTTTATAACTGATCTAATGTGTTCAGACGTTCAGGTCAGGAGAATTTCCTGGCCATTCTTCATTTCCAAAGAAATCGATCTCATGGTTCCGCAACAACTGTTGAGTGGCTAATGCCTTAAAGCAGGGCGCCTTATCGTGCAGAAGTGTGACCTGATCGACATCCATAACATTGTTTGGGTTTCTTAGAAAAGGAATGACATGCTGGGGTAGAATAATATCACGAAAATACTGTCCATCCCAACTCTGATCATTTGGCTTCAGCACCCACATGAGCTTCTTTGCAGTGAACAAAACAAACACACCACCACAGTCTGGACTTTTTAATAATTCGCAATAATGTTCATTGTCATCGATTTCATCTGGTGTTGTGGCCCACACTCGATCATTTTGGTAGTTAGGCCGACGTGTTACGTAAACAAAAAATTCATCGGAGACAGCTAAATGCATGAAATCATCTACATCCCAATCTTCAAGATAATGGGCAAACCACATTCTGTCATCGATGTTAAGTTGAGTTTTTCTTGGCTTTGGAAGTTCATGCCAAGGCTTTAAACCTTGCCTATGACGGTACAGTCGAATGATCTCACCACTAACGATCTTTCCTCTCAACACTTCGATCTCTCTAGAAAGTTTAGCACAGCTGTTTTTCCGCTTACGCGTACCGCTTTCAATGATGTCCTTTGTTTCCTGAGAGAATGGCAAATTTGGGCGCCCAGCTTTGGTTGTATCCATTTCACATTCATCCAAAGTTTTATTCCAATTTCTTTTGACGAAGTCCTCACTTCTTCTCAAATTTTTGGCAACCTATGAACGTGTTATAAAGGTGGCTCCAGCATCACGAGCTTCCCGAAATGTTATTGCTCGTATGCGATCTATCACACGTTGCCTCTCCGAATCACCGATTAATTGCGAAGCCATTACATTATCACTTTATCAGCTAGAGTAATTTTAATACCTGCAATAAATAAAGAATTTTATATATTTTTATAATCACTAAAAACTATTCGATATAAGTAAACATGTAAACTGCAAATGGGGGGCTAAGGTTTTTTGGAACCCCTTATATATAAGGTTGTAACATAACATATATTCTGCTCGATTTTTTAGTTCATTCAGAAAAAAAATTAAAGGACTTACAGTATAAGGACAAATTTGCTCGAATTTAAATGACATAATGACAAATTAACGTGACCCGACAATTCAGCGCAGGACAATTCAGCGCCGACAATTCAGCGCCGACAATTCAGCGCAAGACAATTCAGCGCAAAGACAATTCAGCGCAAGACAATTCAGCGCGAAAATACCAACAAAGAAGAAGAAAGAACAAATCCAGAGGGAAGAGAGGCTTGCAACTGTTAGGTTAGGTTAGGTTAGGTTTCTAGTTTTTGAAATAAAATCTTAATTTTAACAATTCTGACAAATTTTGTTTTTTTTAAATAAAATTTTAATAATTATACTCCTTTGAATTTTATCTCCGATTTGTCACTCCTTCGTTATGTCACTCCTTCGTTACGGTATTTATGTCACTCCTTTGTTATGTCACTCCTTTGAAATGCCACTCCTTCGATACAGACCCAATTTAGCATATATATAAATATACAAATTTTTCTCTTTTTTATTTATTGCGATTTATTTTTATTATTTTTAACTAAACTTTTAACTGTACTGACTTGCGCTGAATTGTCGGCGCTGAATTGTCTTGCGCTGAATTGTCTTTGCGCTGAATTGAATTGTCGGCGCTGAATTGTCGGCGCTGAATTGTCCTGCGCTGAATTGTCGGTGCTCCACAAATTAATCATCAATATAATTTCTTCCTCTTTCTATAACTTCCTCCCACCTGTAGAAAAGTTTTTTTATGCCATGTTCGAAGAAATCCCTTGGTTTCGAGTTAAAAAAAGCGATCACTTCGTTTTCGATAGCTTCCATGGATTGCAACTTTTGTCCATCTAGGTGGTGTTGCAGACTTCTGAATAAATGATAGTCTGAAGGTGCGATGTCCGGAGAATAAGGTGGATGAGGCATTTTTTCCAAACCAAATGCCTCCAATTGGGCAGTGGTGATTCGAGCAGTGTGAGGGCGCGCGTTATCCTGGTGGAACAGAACACCTCTGCGATTAATTAATGCAGGACGTTTTTCTTGTAATGCCATCTTCAATCGTTGGAGTTGTTGGCAGTAAACTTCAGCTGTGATTGTTTGGTTATCTGGCAGAAGCTCAAAATGAATAATTTCTTGCATATCCCACCAAACGCATAGCAAAATTTTCTTTGGATGGGGTCCATTCCTTGGCTGAGGTTCAGGCTTTGTTTCACGGCTAAGCCACTGATGTCGACGTTTAATATTGTTATAGAGGACCCATTTTTCATCTACAGTGACGATCCGATTCAAAAACGGTGCCTGCAGTTGCCGAGAATGCAGTGATGTTCAAATATCGATTTGATGTTGAAGATTCGCTTGTGACAAATCATGCGGAACCTATTTTCCAACCTTCACTAATTTTCCTAACAGCTTCAAATGACGATGAATGGTCATATTGCTAACGCCGAGTTGCAGGCCAAGTTCTCTTACAGTTACCGTTGGGTTTTCCTCCACTGTTGCTTTCAGCAACTCTTCATCTAACTCATTTTGTCGTCCTGTTCGTTGATAATCTTTCAGACTGAAGTCTCCATTTCTGAACTTCTCAAACCATCTCCTACACGTCCATTCGCTCAAACATCATTTCCATAAACTCTTTGAATGTTTTTTGCGGATTCACTAGCGCTAGATCCTTTATGGAACTCATACAGCATCACATGTCGAATATGCTCTTTCGTGGAATCCATGTTTTTTCAATTACTGTAATATCGTAGGGGTGGCGTTGTAACTGTATGAAAAACACCAGAGAAAATATTCATTAGCCTAATCCTAAACTAGCCTAAGTCATTCTGTATCATTCTGTATCGTGATAAAACCTGTGCGAACCTGTCGCCACGTGTATTTTGCAACATTTCTAAAACTATTTCACATTATCTTGAGGTTATTCTATTATCTATCGTCCGTTTTCTAATCGAGCAAAATTTATGTTACAACCTGATATATATACTCCTTCTGATTATGCCTTCTAACCCAGATTAAGCCAACTGGCTGATTAAGACTTCTAAGCCACCGGAAGCTGTTAAGAACTTCAGTATGCGATGAGACATGCCGGCGAAAAGTTCTCCTCTCCTCTCTCTCTTTTAGGTTACCTTCTTAGGTCGGGTTAGGGTACCATCTTTTGGGGTACCCTTCATGCAGCTTGGGGGGCTAAACACCTTCCCCCTTGGGTGCATAACCCCTCCCCCATGAGTGCCAACCCTCTCCCCCCATGGGCGCCTCCTCCTCCTTTGCAACATTTGAACAACATTGCAATTGATTTGCACTGGTCCATTTTCCAGTCATACTACTAGGAGAAATAACAGGTCAGGCTCAGCCTGATCTGCCTGACCCCCTCCGTCGCCACTGATATATCGGATGGCCCAAAAAAACTCCTTGAGATTTGAACATCAATAACTTAAAAAATATGCAGTTTACACTTCCAAAATTTACATAACTTTTACCTCAATCTATTGATAAGCCATCATAAAAATTTCAGACCTCTACATAAAATGCTTTTCCCATAGCTGAGGAAACAATGAGGTAAGTGAAAAAAATGAATATCATAAACTGAAATTTTTTTATTATTGACATCTTATCATCAAATATGATGAATATGCCCGCTGTCCTGCTTACAAACTAATCTTAACCTTCTCTTCCACGACGTGATACATTTTCTGATTTCTGTTAATGTTATTTTGTCCCAACATTCGAGTATTTTTTTCTTTAATTGTATTTCTGTAAACTTTTCTGTTTGGCCTTCATAAATCTTCTCTGCTAGAGTGTTCTATATGCAAAAATCCATGAGATTGTAATCAGGTGATTGCGGGGTCCAGTCGTTTTTTTCAATGAAGTTGACTACATTCTGTTGTAGATAATCCTGTGTGAACTTGCTAGTATGAGCTGTAGCACCATCTTGTTGGAGTATGAAATCGTTTCCATAATACAGACGCCGACAATCAGGCAAAATATTCTCCGCTAAGAGATTTACATAGGTTTCTGAATTAATTTTTTTATTTTCTGAAATGAAATGAATTTTCGTCTTTCCATTCCACGATACACTTGCTAATACCATGATTTTTTTGGAAAACCGACTTGTCTGGTGGTAAAGTCTCGATGGAGAATGTCTTTCTTACGCCGATCATAAACATCGTTCCGAGAGTTTCGAGCAATCTCGATGGTGAAATCTTTTTCATCTGTAAAAACTATTTTTTTAACATCATTGGACGAAAATCTATCAAGCAATTTTCTACAACGAATTTTTCTTTTAGCTCTTACATTGCTGTCACGTCTTGAAACACGGATCCTTTTAAATGCTTTAAGTCCTACTGTACTCTGCATTCTTTGTATGGAACTTCAGTAGTATAGCCGCAAAAAGGTTGAGTGCAGGAATGTTGCAATGTTGCAAGAGATAATGATCAATGTTCCAAAGGGGGTGGGGTTGCAAAGGGGGGTGGGGGTTGCAAGGGGGTGGGGTTTGCAAAGGGGGTGGGTTGAAAATGGGGTAGGCAACAAAGGGGGGAGGGGGTACACCTGAAGGGGGGAGAGGGGAGGGATCTTCGGGGGAGAAGGGAGGATGATCTCCCCCAAAGGGGTTGCCTTAGCCCAAGAGAGAAAGGATAGACGGAGGAAGACTTTGGGGGGACAAGCTGGGATGTCCTAACCCCCAAAGGGAAACTAAGCTGTCTTAACCTAAGAAGGGAAGGAGAGAGTTCTTTATTCGACCGAAGTTCGCATCAAACTGCCAGCTCTGAAGCGAGGCGGTTCTTATATAGAGGGTTGAGTTGCCAGATACCATTTTTTATTTTAATTGTACAGGTATACATTATTAGGGTGAGTTGCTAAACACCACCATTTATTTTAATTCGTTACCAAAGCAAACGTACTTTCTCTTTTAACCGAAATTGACAATAATAAAATGTTTATTAATTAAATAAATAGAATTTTCCTTCTACTACACAAAAAATAATATAATACGTATAACCACAAAATAATAGTTCAGACGAATTACACACAGAAACACACACACACACACACACAATTGTATTTGTACAACTTTCTCCTCATAATTATTCATTAAAAGAAATAAGTACATTAACTGTGTCTATTTTCTTTTGTCATTCCTCTCTCTCTCTCTCTCTCTCTCTCTCTCTCTCTCTCTCTCTATATATATAATATATATATATATATATATATAACGAAGCACATTAACTGTGTCTATTTAATTTTGTCATTCCTTATATATGTATAAACGGATTTTCTCCTTTTAAGAAAAACAATTAAGACCAATATTAACAATATAAGAAACTAATTATTTAAACGCCGTTCTATTTACTTTCTTTCAGTTATTAAAACGAATCCCAATATTAACTCTTAGAATAATGTTTTGTTTTAACATTGTGTTCAGACGACAGGAAGAGGTTGCAGGTAATGAGAATATCCAGCAGAAGGTCCAGCCCGAGGCCTTTTAAAACCGCAAACTAACGTGGAAGGAATTTTGGGTCAAAAACTTTCTCTCTGAAATACACACTTCACTCTCGAAGCAAATGTCTTCCTTGTAAATAAAAAAAATGTTTTATATTTTATCAACTGTTATTTTTATTTACACTAATTTGCTTCTCTGTTTTTTATTTTAAAACACTGTCAAAAATGATAATTATCAGAAATCAGGTTAAAATTTTTAAAAATTAATGCACACGTGAATAGTGTTGCAAAATGCAATATGCACAAAGACAATATAGATTTTTCTATGTAGTAATAATAATAATAATTAACTCTTTCTAGCCGAATTGTTCGTTCTAACAATGGTCAAGCTTTTCACACCGCCTTAGACCCACAGTTTAACGTGGAAACCAAATACTCTTTTCTTTTTTAAAAAATATAAATAAGGAATGGATATATTTATAATTTCTCTATTATAAAATCCTCTCGAATACACTAGTAATAATAATGAACTCTTTCAAGCCGATTTGATCATTTTGACAAAGGTCAAACCTTTTCCTCAGCCATAGACCTACAGTTTAACATGGATTCCTGCAGCGGCTGAAATGTCTTCGCAGGGAACACGAGCAATAAATCTGCGGAGATAATATAGCAATCTTGGGAAAATCCGAGAATAATATGGGCGCAAAACATGGTAATACACAAAGACAATCTAGATTTTGGAAAAATCCGAGAATAATATGGGCGCAAAACATGGTAATGCACAAAGACAATCTAGATTTTATATTTATGTCATAGTATATTACTGTGCTGTCAATGTCAGCGTAATGAAGAGTAGCGTTGCTAATTTTGCTTCCTGCGATACTGAGCTGAGCCAATCTGTTGAATATACTCCTATAATGAATATATTCCCTCAACTAGTAGGGTCGCAAAAAATAATAATGCACATTCTGAAAATCTTTTATAGAGATGGTTGCTGCGATTGATATTGCATAAAGGGGTGGATTGGAGAAAACCAAGTATAGATACAAATATTGTCGTGACGGAGAATGCAAGGGGTAATACGAGCATTAAATCTATGGAGTGAATATAAAGACACCGTTAGTCTTCCAAAGCATGGACCCGTTATTTATATCGGTGTTACGATTGGTACACAAATTAGACCCCGCCCAGTTACACTGGCCACTAAGCATTACGAACAACCTCTCAATCTTTTGAGTATTAAATCTACGGAGAGAATATAAAGATGCCATTAGTCATCCAAAACATGGACTCGTTATATTGGTGTTACGATTGGTACACAAACTTATCATAGCTCCACCCAGTTACACTGACAACCAATCATTACGAACATCTGCGCTTGGTCTTTTGGGGTGGAGCTTGGTGATTGTGCATATAAAAGGAAATATTTTTCAGTTGGGAGTAACTGTAGCTATTTTCGCCAGTGAATAACATTCCCTCTGCCAGTGCATTCCCTCCGCCATGGATCACGAACTTTACACTTTTCCGGATTTGTATCAAGAAGGTGACACTGCTGCATTGACTGCAATTAATCTTTTTAACGCGATTGACCGTGATGGATTATTTCCAACGCAAACCGTTGATGATATTTGCATGACGCTCTTACAATCCGACGCAAGGGACTACCATAGAAATGTAAGTGTCTATAATTTTTTTATTTTTATTCAAACTGTCAGAAGGAAGATTTTATATATATGGAAGGATGTAGTATCTCGTCAAATACTTCTTTTGCATGTTTTTTTAAATGTTATTCGGAATTACCTCTTAAATGAGCTTCTCTGAGCGAACCAAAGATATCTTTACATAATGGGGTCTGTTTTACAATATGTATACTCTGTATATGTTTTTATTAAAAAAGATCAATATGAACATTATTCTTTCTCCTTTAAGGTCCGATGAGGATTTGACACGTGTTATACAATCTTTTGAAGAACCTCGTGTCATGACCTGAATACGGAGGATATACCGACAGTCAGCAATAATTTCACATCGAAATAATGTAAGTGTTTTTCGTCTTTTTGGGGGAGGAAGACACAATATATTTTCATAAATTATTAATGAAAGAAATCAGTACAATAACATCTTAAACTACAGAATATACCTGTTACAAATATACACACGAACAAAAACATTATACTATAAACGAGTACGCACAATTGGAAAACGGCTTTTTATCTGTCTGCATACCATTTCATCGTTTCATTGAGTGTGACACGGGTCAAATAAATTTTAAAAAATTATAAATTCTTTACCACGTGATATATGCATGAGAAATGAAATGCAGTATTCCGCAAGTATTACTAAAATATCCTTGTATCGAAACGGGTTCCATACAACTTCGGGAATATGTAACTGAGCGAGAAATTTTAAAAACAGGGTCACTCCAGGGTTGAGTACCGAGTGAATCAAAATAGTACAGGCGGTCCCTATTTTTAAAATAGATTGCAAACCAATGAATCCCTTCATTACTGATAACATGTGTTCACAATAAGACTACCGCATTCTCGCGTAGTCGGCAAACTCAATGTTTCATTCTTCGCAAACACGCCGATAAATTTGGAACGTGTGACTCGTTCACTATTCATTACTCTCTGAAGTGTATTAACATCCATTTTAAAAGTCGGTGATAACGCTCCTAAATCTATCTACTTCTATTAGAGCTTGCGACTAGAGATGTACTAGTACACTAATAGGCGCGTCTATAGGCTTGGTGAATTCCAACCTCACTGAGATGTTTCCGCTCTGTTGTGGGCTTAAATGCGTATTTACGCTAGCAGATAAGTCAGGTGTAATGTCAAACGGATAAAGGTTAAATTGATCAATGAATTCTTTCTGCGTTACCCCATTACCGAGCTCATCACAATCACCTGCAATATGGGTCAGATTACTATAGGCTCTCGCGCAAAGAGGTAACACAGCGTCTGATGAATAGTCCGTATCCAATGTTTCACCCAAAGCAATGCCATTAACGTATAGAGTTATATTTTTAAGTCTGAAATTCTCGAATTTAAAGGCACTCTTTTTATATTTTCCATTCACCGAAGCATGGTCCTGCATTCCGATTAATATCCTTTTAGGAAGATTTCTCAGGGCGATGTTTTCTATCTGCTTCGACGCCAACCCTGCAGGCACCGTATATAGTTTGATTTGTACTCTGTTAATAGGGTAATTCACTGTAGCGTTTAGTAAATTTTTCACAATTTCTAGTTGTTTTGGTGAACTTAATTTCACTCGCCGTATGCGGAGGTATGTCTCCATAATGTGAACCACAACGGGTTTTGCTCCCTCTTCTTGATCAGCATCCAGATTTAAGCAGATCTCAGGACTCGTGCGGGTGAGCTTTATTTTCATATCCACCCCGTTCACAAGCAACTTCTCCTCGAAAGTGAAATCTGTGTGCAGACGTCCAAAACACTCGTATATCTTGTTTTTAGAATTTTGAAATTTGTCCTTTATACTACTTTCGTCTTTAGTTTGATAATATCCCTCGGCACTTAAAAAGGTAGCCTTCGCTTCTTTGGAAAAGTTGAGGACATTTTCCAGATAGGCTCGTAGATGATAGTATCCCGTGCCTGACGATATGTTGGCCTGATTTAAATATACGTTACACTGTTTGAATATGGAGTGCAGAAAGTTTATTTCAGGGTATACAGCATATTTGTCATCGCAGTCCGTTCCATCAGAATGGGCTATACGTAGCTTAGCGTACATGTGCACACAGCTTGGATCAAAAAAGTAATGGCCTGAGCTAGGTATCACGAATTCTATAGGAGCACTCAGGGAACTAATTGTATTTAAAGGGTTAATTGTAATAAAGTCACTGTGCTCAATAGAAACTTGAAGTGGAGGCATCTCAAAAAGGGATAGCTCCGATTTACAGCATTGTGTACTACATGGGTGGATGAAGCGTGCCATGACGAGCTAGAAATAGTGCCTCCTCTCTCGACAAGTAGTAAACAAACTATGATTCATGAGATCAATGTCCTTAGCTTATATCAGTCAAAAAAGTGGTCAACCATAGGTTTCATTCGCTTCAGCACTTCTTTTTTGATATCCTTTTACGTTTAATGCCACGTGACCCCTTCTTCCGGCAGCCCTCTTCTTCCGCCACCACGCATTTTTCTCTTTGCATCTTTGATGATTTCGTCCCGTGTACGCTTTAAATTTTTTTTAGAGCTTCTTTAGGTTTAGCCCCAGCCAATATGTCTTCTGCAGTGTTAAGACCTGATTGTAGCGCTTTCCTTCCGAGTATCTGGCACCCCTCTTCAGCAAAGGAACAGCCGTACGTAGTATGGATGAAAAAATGGACCAAGTCCACTACCGCGCTGGTATCTCACCCCTCGATAGACGGTGAAAGGTTTTCTATCCATTATAACTCAGTGCGTCGAAAGTAGCTTCACTGTTAAGCTCCCGTTACCGAATGGGAATTTTCACCCTCAATCGTTCTTATATATATTGAGATATTGGTTATTAATTAGTTGCGACATTCACATAATGGGGTCTGTCATATGTAATACTCAAACTCCTTCCTCTATGGTTGGGGATGTGACAATGCGCAGCAGGCGTGCCTGGGTATCCCCAACAAACTGGTGCTCCACTATATTACTGTAAATATAGCACATGTCTGGGGACTGAGAGCTTTCAGCCAATTTCTCCATCTTCAATTGATACATTAATCTGGACAAGTCATGTTGTGCCTCGTGAAATGTGTCTCTTTGGAAGGCTGCGCTATATCGCCATTGGTTATAATTTTGAACACTCTTCGGTCTTTAATACGTCTGTTAGTCTTTGATTTTAGGATTAGTGTATGTGCAGGGTTTCTTTGTTTACGATTTCGTATACTAAATCATTCGTAAGGTTTGAGTTTCTTAAACTTACGTTTAAGTCTCTCACAACATCCTCGACCGAACCATACGACCGGTCCTAGTCTTACTTCTGTACTGTAATACCGTGCAACCTTAGTCCGAGCGATACGTATAGTTTCATCCATAGCTACCCCAGCTTTTTCACACTCGTCAATGTCTCTAAGAATCGTAAAAACGGATTCTTTATATTCAATATTTAAAAAGAGGGTGTCCAGCTGAATTTCGCATATCCCCACCTCATACGAATCACGACCCAATTCAATGGGCCCGTGGAGTTCTGTTACAAAGTTGGCTAGTGTGTTGTTAGGGTGTACAGATAGGGGCGAGGAGGACGGGAGTGTGACGTACAAATGGTTAGGAGCCATGTTGCATACTATTTAAGCTTCATTATTGCATCAGCTTTTATATAGGTGTTGAAGCTTTCTGGGTATCCTAGCCATTTCACCAGGTACATTTTTCTCTTTCCTGTACCTTTGCTTCCTAAAATTTTCTCAATTTTAAACACATTTTTTCCTAAATTAAATGCCACTTTCTGCAACTCCTCGCGGAGTTATTTATTTAGATTTTAAAAAGGCGTTCGATACAGTTCCGCATAGGAGACTAATTGCGAAGGTTAAAGCGCACGGTATCCGCGGTCAGGTAGCTAACTGGTTAGAAGAATGGCTTCGTGCTAGGAGGCAGAGGGTCGTAGTTAATGGTAGTGAATCGGGGTGGTTAGAGGTAGGTAGTGGTGTCCCACAGGGTTCAGTGTTAGGCCCATTGTTATTCGTAATTTACATTAACGACATAGATGTAGGATTGATTAGTAACGTGTCAAAATTCGCGGACGATACTAAAATAGGCGGTAAGGTTGTTAACGAGGACGATAGAAATAGGATCCAAGACGATGTAGATAGGATTATGGAGTGGACGGATAAGTGGCAGATGCAATTTAACGTAGATAAATGTAAAGTTTTGCATATAGGTTCTCGCAACAATAATTACGTGTACACGATGGATGATAGGGATTTAGCGAGCGTTGACGAGGAAGTAGATTTAGGCGTACGCGTAACTAAAGATTTAAAGGTTAGGAACCAGTGCCTGGAGTCTTGCGCAAAAGCTAATAGGATGTTAGGCTTCATAGCGCGTAATTTCGAATTTAAATCGAAGGATATTATATTGCCCCTTTACAAGTCCCTAGTCAGGCCTCATTTGGAATATGCCGTTCAGTTTTGGTGCCCGTACTTGCGTGAGGATATTGATAGGTTAGAAAGGGTTCAGCGTCGTGCCACGAAACTTATTCCGGCATTGCGCAATAAGCCTTATGAAGATAGGATTAAAGTGTTAGACTTGTATTCACTCGAAACTAGGAGATTAAGGGGGGAGCTTATTGAAGTTTTCAAAATCGTTAATAACATCGATAACGTAAATTTTGACAAATTGTTCACTTTCGATAATAGTAATACTCGCAATAACGGATTCAAGTTGCGTGGCAGACGTTTCATTACTAATATCGCTAAAAACTTCTTTACGTTTAAAGTAATTGATAAATGGAATAATCTTCCCGCGTCAGTCGTTCATTCTACCAGCGTTAATGTGTTTAAGAACCGTCTTGACAGACATTTTAAAAATATTAACGTTGTTTAAAATTAAAAAAGAAAGTTAACAACAGGAGCTCTGGTGGTGGTGCTCGAGGATGAGTCTGTTGACGATGAATGCCAGCTTGTGACATGCCAGCGTGATGCCAGCAATAAAAAAAAAAAAAAAAAAAAAAATTAGACTAACACGAATGTAGATGTAGCTCATAGCGTAAACTAACCCACTTTTTGTTTAACTTTACCTACTTTTTTTTTTTTTCTTATCCTCCTTACTTTGCATGTCTCTAACTCTTTTCTTGCATGTTTGTAGTTTGCATGGTATGACAGTGAGTTAAGACTGTGTTTGCATGGTTTGTAAGCGTTCTTATTTTACTTCTTTTCATCTTTCACCCCTCTCCTATATTCTCCGACTATTTTTCTGACTTGTCGGCAGTGGCCGGCGGATGATGATGGTGAGACTTTTTCCCTCTTTTTCTGAATGAATGTTAACCCACGAATGATAGGTGTTGCTCCTTACTTAACCCCTTATTCTCCTCTCTTCTCTTAACCCCCTACTCTCTCCTTTCTCTCGGGCTAGCCTTAGAGTGGATCTTAGGGTCTTTGTTAGCCTTAGCTTCTGTAGATCTGTAGATCTGTAATACATCATTATCTCACCTTTAGGTCTCATACCCCTAACTTTAAAAATCTCACGTGTCCATCCTTGCTCAAATCCCTTTGCGAATTTATTTCCCGAACGCGACAGCCTTACATAATCATTGATTTTGAAACGCGCAGAGTGTGGTGGTGTTGGTGATCCATCTCTTCTCGGGAGCGTACCTCTTTCTAAAACTTCGTTAGGTGTTGTCCCAATCGTGCGATGGTGTGAGCGGTTGTAGGATGATGCCAATGATTCCAGAATGTCTAGAAATCTGTAAGTGTTTTTATGTGTAAAATAGCGGTGCATGCGTTCCTTTATGGTACGTTGAGCTCTTTCAGCTAAAGAAGCCTTATGTATAAAATTGGTTGGGTAATAGCTGATATTAAACTCCAACATGTTCTGAAAAGCATGACCTATAAATTCCTTCCCCATATCCGTACAAAAATAGCCAGGAACCCTGTTTTCTTTTAACATTAGCGTTTTGGCGGCTTTAGCAACTGTTTCAGGTGATTTATTTTTCAGAGGAATTAGCCACAGATATCTAGAGAATACATCTATTATGAATAGAATGTAGCGGTAACCATCGTTATACACAGAATATCTTTGCATGTCTGTTAAATCTGCTTGCCAAATAGAATCAATCGAGGCAGCCGTTGTCTTGGCTGTTTTAAACCTTTTTCTCACCGGCTTATGAAGCGTATAAGTGTCCTGCTCCGCAAAAATCTCTCAACATCTTTTTTTCCTACTCCGTAAACACTTCTATACAGTCTATCTACGCCGCCGTAGGAGGCTGGGTTAAAAACGTCATAATAGCGTTTACTTAATACGTTAGCCATTTGCGTATTTTAGAGGCACGTGGGTAGGGTTGACCGTTGTTTATCCTCTTCTTTCTCCTCTTCAAAGGTGTTACCGTCGGGGGTGATGGCATGTTCAATTGTGCCACATGCGTCGCTTGTTCTAAAGTCTTTTAACCTGTTCAGATTTCCTATCAACGTTTTAGGGACATTTATTTGTTGTAGTCTTGCTTTAATATGCTTCCATCCTGATGGTGATGGCCTATCCCACTTTCTCAGCAGATCATGGACAATGTCTACGATATTCGACCCCTGTGCCTTTGCTCCTTCCACAATGATCTGTATCGGTCCATTGTATGGCTGGGTCCTCATTCAATAGATTATAAAGAGTTAAACCTTTATTCCTCAATGTATGTGGGAGGGTGCTTTTTAATACATGCTCGATATGTTGTGTGGCTGATCCCTTAATCTTTGGTTGGTCAGCTGTATCGTCGGGTACAGGTCCTATGTCGCCATGTCCATCGTCCCCTGTGCTGTGCCTAATAACCACAGGAATCTCTGTCGGGTTCTGCGATACCGGTAGCACGTTCAAAGCGGAGGTATGATGAAGAGAACCCCACGTCAGGTATAAAGCGACCGAAATACGCCCCTGTTGTTAGACAACCACCAGTAATAGAGCCCCAACCCTCAACGTCTTACGCAACAACCCCCCCAGCAGTACCTTCCGCCATTATATCCCCTTATTCATCCGCCACAGTTGTCCCCCGTTCTGTTGAGTCTACAATAATAGACTCCAGGCCCTCAATGTCTTACGCTGCCAACTCCACATCAGCATCTTTGGCCGATATAGCCCCTTGTCCATCCTTCACAGCTGTCCCCCGTCCTGTTGAGTCTGCAATAATAGATCCCCAACCCTCGACGTCTTACGCAACCAATCCCACATCATCCAATATAAACTCTTGTTCATCCTCCACAGCGGTGACTCGTTCTGTTGAGGATGATATAACGTTTGAGTTGGTGCGCTCCGCAGCCCCCACCCGAGCCTTGACTAGAAATTGGTATAGAGTCAGGTTCGACCCTAGAGCCATGTATAGCAATGGAATTGAGCGCGGGCTACGCCGGGTTGTACAACGTATTGTAGAGTTTGCTCTTCAGAACCGCGACGAGCGTGAAGTCAGGACGAGTCTGTCCTTCGGATTCGGCTCAGATGATGGTGATATAGATGATTTTTGGGTAGTCATACCATTTAGACGTTTGGCGGATGAGGATATAGATTATATATTAGGCCGTATATTGCACGCCGCCCAAAGTAGTATAGCATTCAATATGGACAACTTCACGGTAAATATTGACCGTGTATTCCGTGTTGCGGGTCATAGTGCCACACCTTACACTCTTAACTTCAATTCTCAGGCTATTTTTAGACGGCATATAAACGTCGATCGTGGTTGCGGCTTTATAGCAGTAGTCCTAGCGCGCATGTTTACTGTACAAAATACGAAAACCGATCAAATTTGGTTGCCTACGGTCGTGGAGCGTGCCCGTAAACTAGCTGTAGAATGTGAACTTGAATTTGACTGTAATATGGGTCCTGAAGAGCTGAGATGGGTTGAACGGAAAATGAATGTCCGTATAGTGGTATTTGGACTGGATGATCGTCGTAGGACTGT
Organism: Bathynomus jamesi; assembly: GCA_023014485.1. Classification (NCBI taxonomy): domain Eukaryota; kingdom Metazoa; phylum Arthropoda; class Malacostraca; order Isopoda; family Cirolanidae; genus Bathynomus; species Bathynomus jamesi. The sequence continues at coordinate 399,415 of JAJOZX010000031.1, forward strand.
GTATGTTTTTAAAAGCAGTGTGAGAGATCGTACAAGACCCCTACTTATTTTAGGACTGTCAGGTACAACGTATCTCCCCATCCGTAATATAAGGCCTTTACGCGAGTTATGATAAAAGTCGAAAATATGGGCGACATCATGATTTGTGTAAGGGATGTCTCGAGTTTGCGGATGATATAGTGAAACATTGTAAAGATTGTCACATGGTGTGTGAACAGTGTAAAAGCCTCAAATGTGAAAGCCGTGTAGTTGAAGCTGAGAAGAGGGATTGCCATGTGTGTAGACGCACATTTTTCAAGAATAACTGTTTTGAGCTCCATAAATCAATTGGCACGTGCAGGAAAATGAGAATCTGTGAATGTGGTATGTTTCACAAAATGGATAATTGGGGAAAATTTAAGCACAAATGTGACGAAATTCACTGTCCTACATGCCAGGACGAATATAAGGCGGATGGAGTAAAGCATGTATGTTATATGAAAGACGCAAGCCTAAAACAAACCATGTATAACTGTATACTACGATAGAGAAACATACACGAATGCTGAAACCAAAGAGGTAATTCCACATTTACTTGTGAGCCAAACTATCTGCGATGAGTGTATGGAGATCGAGTGTGATGAGTGCCCCAAATGTGGTAAACGGACAAACGTTTTTAAAACGAATGTCCACGATAGTCCTGTGAAACTATTTGTGTCCTATATTGTCAAGTTAGCCGACAAGTTCAAAAAAATAAGGAGTTGCTTCAGCACGAGTCCTCTGAGATATTTACAGGTGATCCATTGAAAAGAGGCAACAAATTAATACTGATGCAAATAAGAGGTAATGTACAGTTTAAAGACACTTTATTATTCACACCTTGTAAATAGCAAAGCTACCCAAGGTGATGGGGGTAGCAGCTGAAGATTCAAAAGGATATTTCCCTTACACATTCCTCACTAGCGAGACTTTAAACTATGTAGGTCTACCTCCACCCAAACATTACTTTAACTATGATTGTATGAGTGTAGATGAACGTGAAGATTTTAACCGATACTACAACAGTTTTAAAGAATCTAATCCTTATAATATAGCTGATGAATGTGAGCGTTATTGCGTGAATGATGTACGAATGCTTAGAGTATGCTTCCAGGCCTTTAGAAGGATGTACATAGGCCGTTTCAAATGCGATCCGCTGCAAGTCGCAACCACCATCGCATCTTTATGTTTCACGGTGTTCAAGAATAACTTCATGCCTAAAGCCACCTTAGCCATTATTCACAGAAACAACCCCCGCAGTTACGGCAACAAGGCTATTTACTGGCTCATACACCTACAGCAACAGACAGATGTATACATAAAGCACACCCGCAACACTGGTGAAGTACCCATTAAGATTAATGGTCGTGTGTTTTGGGTTGATGGGCTAAGTGAAAACCGTGTCACTGGTGAGAAGACTGTGTACTCCTTTAACGGATGCTGGTGGCATGGATGCCCCCGTCCTGAGTGCGGAATCGCCGGAGATATCCACGGTAGATCTCCTGCCGACTGTCTTCCGTAAACCCGCACCCGCGATCAACTTATAGGGTCCCAGTTCACTCACAAAGTCTTGTGGGAGCATGAGTATGATGCACGGATGGAGACAGACGAGGCGTACCGTGAGGAAATAAACACGATCAAGCGTTCAATGGTACTGGATCCTCTCAAATGCGGTGATAGCTTGTTCGGTGGGCGTACAAATCCTTTCAAGCTATACTTTCCACCTACGGAGGGTGTGAAACTTCACTACTACGATTTCTGTTCTTTATACCCATACGTGATGAAGAACAACCCGTAACCCGTGGGTGCTCCTGAGAAACTGGTGGGACCTAACCTGCGCTCCATCAATGAATTTTCAAGAAATTTGAATGATCGTTACTTTGGGCTCTCTTTGGTAGACGTACTCCCCCCTCGCAATTTATGGATGCCGATCTTACCCGTCGTAAGATCAGAGGTGTATATACAAGTCCTGAGCTGGCCCTAGCCGTACGCCATGGGTATAGAATACTGAAGATACATGAGGTGTGGAGGTTTCAGAAGCTACCCAACCTTTTCACACCATATATAAACGCCTTTTTGAACGATAAGGTTGAGGCATCAGGGTATCCGCGAGGAGTTGATACCGAAGATGAAAAGTCTGCCAATATTCAACGTTACCGCGACCGCGAAGGTATACAACTTGATCGTGCCCAAATTGCAAAGAATCCTGGCAATCGCCTCAGCGCAAAGTTATGTCTAAACAGTCTATGAGGAAAATTTGCACAGAATACCGGCAAAGGGAACATTCATTTGGCACAAAGTTATAGTGAAGTCTGGGATTATGCCAATGCTCCCGATAAAGAGGTCATGAATATCGTGAATGTAGGTAATACTTACATAATAAAGTACAACAACACTGAATTGGCCACAGATACCTCAAGGGTTACAAACATACGTGTGGCCAGCTTCACAACAGCTTACGCCCGCATAAAACTTTGGGGTCTATTGCATTCTCTTGGGCGGAGAGTATTGTATGCCGATACAGATAGGGTGATATTCACAGAGAGGGAGGGTGAATACATGCCTGCTATTGGGGAGTTCCTCGGCGAGCTCACTGATGAGATCAAGGATGAGTATGGGGACAACGCATACGCCGACTCTTTTGTCTCAACAGGACCTAAAACTTATGGGGTACGGATGAGGGTGGGGGAGGATATGAAATATATCGTGAAGGCAAAGGGTATCACGCTCAACCATGCGAATCGGCGGGTCGTTAACTTTGAATCGTTGAAGGATCTAGTGTGTTTGGACGATGATGATGAGAGCGATCGGCCTCCCCAACTAACTGTAGGCACCCACAATTTTCAGGCGCAGAAGCTGGGGGGCGTGAAGGAACTTAGGGGAACGAAGGTATGCCATAACACATATAGGAAACGTTACCAGTTACCTAGTACCTATGATACCGTACCCTTTGGATACCATAACCTTTGATGCGTCTATTGTTAACTTATTTATCACACGTATTTGTAAATATATATGTCTTGTATATAATCTTTGATGTGTCTATTGTTAACTTATTACACGTATTTGTAAATATACCTATAACTTGAATATTTCATTTATTAAATAAATCATGTTTCAATTAGCGTTTCACTTTCTCCTTTGTGTGTGTGTGTGTGTGTGTGGTGTGTGTGCACAGTGAAAGTTCTAAGCTCCGCCCACTGGAACACCAGCAACGTGAGTCATGCTACTACCTGGGATTCCCTGCCTGGTCAGTTGATTGCAGTAAGCCCTTGAGCTCAGACGTGTATTCGCCCGCGTAGAAGAAAAATAGTAATGGCATCCTTTAATATTGCTTGTTCAACGTTTATGAAATGGTATTCAGCAAAGTGTCAAGATATAGTGGATAGTGAAAAACTCCCTATTCCTCCCTCCTTTGCCTCTTTTAAAACCACATTGGATCGTGCGAAGGAGCAAGATGTACAAATACTCTATGGTTATTCTGGTGAGAGCGTTGTAGGCTTTCGTTGCACAGACGATCTGCTGAAGTATGCTATAGAGCTAAGCTTTATAAAGTCTCACATACACCGTGAAGTAAAAGAAACAACGCGTGCAGAAGAGAAGCAGCAGATATGGATAGTGAGTCTTGTGGATGAGTGGTGTGACAAGCGGTATTATATCATGTTACACCATACCGAGCACTCGTACACTTCGGTTGAAAATGTAAATCTCGTCATCATGGACAATCTTAAGTATTTTTATCACTATACAGGGTGTCCGAGAATTATCTGTACAGGTTTTGGCTGTTATTAAAAGTCAACCATGAAATGTAGAAATTCCAGTGTTGTCCCATTTTACAGAGAATCTCATTAAGTTTTTTCTGATACCAAGTTTTGACAAGTTTTTTAGAAATTCCAGTGTGTCCGAAAATTATCTGTACAATTTCATCTTTTAATAAAATTCTTGATAACACACGTAAAATTCTTAAACAAGATTATTTAGAATCTGTATTTTCAAAAGTTTCTTTTATTAAAGTAACGTTGTTACAAACACTCGATATGTGCACCATCAGTGATTCGCAAAACATCCAATCGATAATCCAAATGTTGCCATGTACGCTGCAGCATATCCACATCAATTCGCTCAATAGCAGATGTGATTCTTGCTTTTAAATCATCAATGTCTGTCACCCGCGTACAAAAAAGAAAAAACTTGTCAAAACTTGTTATCAGAAAAAACTTAATGAGTTTCTCTGTAAAATGGGACAACACTGGCATTTCTACACTTCATGGTTGACTTTTAATAACAGCCAAAAATTGTACAGATAATTCTCGGACACCCGGTATTAATGTATATCATGATGAGGTTCGTAGTGAGGTTGTGGCTAGTGCCCTGCGTGAGTTTTTAGCAGACTTTAGAGACGAGTATGCCCATATTTTTCCTTTTTATTTAACAGAAAAAAGGAAAAATATGGGCATATGTTTCTCTCAAATAGTGCGCCGGAGTGTGAAGACGTTTAGTTTGTGGAAATGGTGAGTGGTAAAACAATAAAACCGTTATAAAATGTGCTTAGTTCATGAAATTTACCCTGAGGGAAACTGTCTGGTGTGTATTCAGGGAAGTGGTAGTGATAAAACGTTAAAACCGAAATTAATTCTTGTACCGGAAAATTTTTCAAAACACCTACCCAATATAATGGGGTACAACAATTCATGTTGGGTCAGCGCCGCACAGGTTTCATTAGATTATGGGGCGACTCGCACCTCACGGATCATATGAGTTCGAACAAACCCATTCACGTATCATCAAGGTGAGTCAACCTCCCATCGAACCGTTCCTGCCTACCTGCGTGCCTCACGCGGCTCATAGTTATCTCAGAGTTTGAACCGAGTGAACGTGCGCTCCTCGAATATGATGGAACTTCCTTTGAGCAGCATTCTCAACGCCTCGTACGATGTGTCCGTGACGAAATCGTTGCGCGTGTTCAGGCGTAAATCCGGTATCGTTAACTATGTACTGGAAACGGAATGTAGACAAGCAAATAAACGGAATGTTGTTTATTTAAGTGTCGAGGAGATGAATAGAATCTTCGTGATAGTTGAGAAGTGGAGTGAAGATCGTTATAAAATACCTGCTAAAGTAGGTACAAGAAGAGAGCAGATTAGTGACACCGCCTCATACGCCATTGTATGTACGTTGTGTATAAATAACGATCGGCCATGCATTGATATACGGTTGATGTGGAAGAATGCTTCTGATAATAACGCTCTTGTCCCTACGCGAAACCGTTTCAACCTCGACAGAATGTTTGAAATCGTCAGATTCCGCAAGCTGAAGTCTATATTAGACGCGCGTGTTACGGATATGCTTTATTTTGATACAGTACTTGAATATGCATACATCGCTCTGCTCGATGGGTTTACCGAGTGTAGGGCTGAACAAGGTGGGAATGGTCTAGAGCTGAACGTTTATTTAAAAAGTTTACTCTTTGAAATATCATGAACTTTGGTACAAAACAATTGATCGGTACAGGGCTGAGCTCACCTACACCGTTCACCCTGAAGAATTATTTCTTTATATAACGAGCAG
>JAJOZX010000031.1:407500-432500 GCA_023014485.1 Bathynomus jamesi
TATATATATATATTTCCTGGGGACATGGAAAGATTCAACGAAAATCAGCATGGATTCCGATCAGGTAGATCATGCCTATCACAACTAATAGAGCACTACAACAATATCCTATATGCATTGGAAGGCAATGACAACTACGATGTTATATACACAGATTTTGCTAAAGCTTTCGATAAATGTGACCATGGTATAATAGCACATAAAATTAAAGACATGGAAATAACAGGCAAAGTGGGAAAATGGATCTACAACTTCCTTAGTGATCGTCTGCAGGTCGTCAAAATTCAAGGTATATCATCATCAGAATCGGAAGTACGCAGCTCAGTACCACAAGGGACAGTACTGGCCCCACTCCTGTTCATTATCATGCTAACAGACATAGACAGCGGAGTAAACAGCAATAGTATAGTAACATCCCTTGCAGACGATACAAAGATCAGCAGAAAAATCAGCGATGTACATGACGTGGAGGCCTTGCAGAGGGACACGAACAAAATATACAAATGGTCAGAAGACAACAACATGTCATTCAACGCCGATAAATTTCAGCTCTTGAGATATGGTAGAAAAGAAGAACTTAAACAGACTGCATATTATGCTCCAGATAGACAGGAAATTCAGAGAAGCATGAAAGCGATTGATCTCGGGATAATAATGACAGATGATGCGAAATTCGAAACACAAAATCAGATAGCGATAAATAAAGCAAAAGAGTCGCCGGACAGGTTCTAAGAACGTTCAAGAGAAGGGACAGGACAGTAATGATTCCCCTGCTAAAAACACTGATTATACCAAAACTTGAATACTGCTCAGTTTTGACGTCCCCATATAAAAAGGAAGAAACTAATAAACTAGAAGAAACGCAAAGGCATTTCACAGCCAAGATTGATGGCTGCAAAGAACTCAACTAGTGGGAAAGACTACGTAAACTAAATCTGTACTCACTGGAAAGAAGAAGAGAGAGGTACATCATAATCTACATATGGAAAATGATCGAAAAACTGGTACCAAACCTAAAACTAAACCCAATTACCATTCAAACAACACTAGAAAATAGGAAAGGCAGAATGTGTAGTGTTCCCAAATTAAAAGCACGACAAGGGACCTCCTCAACCCTGAAGGAAAATAGCTTGGTTGTCAGGGGGCCAAGACTTTTCAACCAGCTTCCTAAGGACCTCAGAAACGTAACGGGGGTCAAAGTTGAAGTCTTCAAGAAAAGACTGGATGCCTGGCTCAGGACAGTACCAGATGAGTCGGGCGTGCCTGGCTATGTACGGTGGAGAGCGCAAGAAAGCAACTCGCTCCTCCACCAGGCCAGACCTAGAGGTGGGGCCACCAGCTTGACCACCGTGTGAAGAGAGACCAACGCACGAAACAACATAAGGTAAGGTGTGTATATATATACGGGTGTCCCAGGAGGAAATGTCAAGAATGCACCATTTCACTCTTTGGGTATTTCTAAGTAGAAAGTATTATATCGATATGGGTCTGATTCCCAACCGTTACCGAGATACAGACCTCTACATTTGGGTAATTAAAACATAATAAAAAGGCGATCTTAGATACTATTTAATGACACTTGTGGTTTACAAAAAGTACAAACATACAATACACTATTGCACTTATTGCAGAATGGTTTCAAAGTGACCCCCTCCTTCTTCAATGCACGCGGCGAGCCTCCGATCCATCGAGTCTTGCCAAGGAAAACGCGGAAGTTCTTTTCTGAGGTTTATGAACACATCCTGTATACGTGCAACCAACTGCTCCCTAGTTTCGGGCTTATCCCCGCTGATAAACGTTATTCTTCGAGAACCCCTAGACAAAAAAATCTAGCGGAGATAAGTCAGGCGAACGAGGGGGCCATGCCACAGGTCCTCCACGTCCAATCCACCTTCCCGGAAACCGTTGATTTAAGTATGTAGTAACCTCCCTGCGTAGTGAGGTGGTGCCCAAATGTAGAGGCCTGTATCTCGGTAACGGTTGGGAATCAGGCACATGTCGATACAATACTTTCTACTTAGAAATACCCAAAGAGTCAAATGGTGCATTCTTGACATTTCCTCCTGGGACACCCTGTATATACCCCGGGTGGGTACCTCATTTTTTCATTTATTTCGTTCTTTCGCTCTCGTCTTGCGCGGATAATTCTCCTATACAAAGCGTCGTTCTTTACGTTAATTATACTGCGTGTTTGCAGTTATAATATATATATATATTCTGCAGGGATATTTATTAATTTGATTGGATAGTAATTCAATTCAATTAATTCTCATCTGGCACTCGTAAACTAGAGCTAAGGTTTCTTTTAGTGTATTATTTTTAAAGCATAGTTACGAAAGAAAAATGACAGTTCAGTAATGACGCTGAAAATTATAAATGAAACAGAATTCTCTCAACTGAAGAAAAAAAAACATATTCATTGTATAATGAAGAGGATGGAGAGGCAACGTGCCGTTATTAACTTTCTGTTCTCTGTGTCAGAAATATTACAATTATTTCTGAAGAACAAAGAGATCTGTACGAGTAAATTCTCTATATTTCACGGCTCACCAATTAATTTTACCGGAATTCTGAATATATCGATTTGTGAATCATTCCGGTATCCGAAAATATTAGTGTCAAGCGGTAGTTTTCAAAAACACTTTATTTATCGAAAACCTACACTATATCGTCCTCAAAGAAAAATTTGCGTTCTTTGCAATAGTAAAGTACCTTTTAAAAGTCGTTTTTAAGCAGTAACTATAAAATAAAGCTCAAAACTTAAGGGTTAAATTAAATAAAAATAAATATCAATCGTCCAATTGGCATTGTATGTTGAAATTATTGTAATGTAATAATTTAACATTTATTTTTATCAGTAAAGGGATATTTATCTAAAGTTGTACGTGAAAGGGAAGTTTCTCATCGATGAGAAACTGCAAAAATTAGAGTATTAACCAATAAATGTTCGCTGAAACCAAAATATTTGTTGGACTTTAACAAAAATACAAAAAAAAAATTCAGAAAATTGCTCTTAATAAATAATTATTTATTTGTTTATTATTCTATCATACGAGGCGCATACAATGGCTGTAACAAGAAATACATAAAAAAATTAATCACTAAATGAACATTTGTTCATATTCAACAACAAAAGTAACTAAGGATATATCAGAGAGGAGGGGCAGAAACAGGCACAGCTTTGAGGTCAACTAATGTGTCCCATTGCTCAAACTCCAGTATTGTTATTTACCAGCACCACCTGGAATCCAAACAGTGCTCTACAGTCAGCTATGGACGCTGTCTTATACGCACTGTAATTTCAAATGTAGGTGCATCACTTACCAATAAAGTCCTTAGAACGATATACTTCTCAAGATTTATGAACTTTCTCAGAAAGATTTGATGTAATTATTATTTGCTATATTAGTTTCAATATGTGATACTTTTTCAGTCTTTTTAGTTTCTTGGCAATTATATTTAAACTACACAATGGCATAAAATTTAAAACATTAACGGCACATCATTACTCAGAAGTAGCATGTTGGTTTCATTTGATTTTATTGGTGTATTAGATTCTTTTCATCTCTTGATCGAAGTTGACCCAGTGGTTGGATCCAGTTGAACATCAAAATCTAGTTGCACAGACTAAGAGTGTAATTTGATGTTCTGATGTACGTGTTTGATTGTCTCGTGTCGAACTGGTGTTGGGTTTAGGAAGCTAATATTTTGCTTTGGATAATTTCTGGGGCAGTATAATTAACGATTTGATGTACACGAGAGGAAATGTTTAATTTTAGATGTCCGCTTTGACTTTTTTAAATCACGGAACATTATGTCGATACTTGTATTATGTTTGTATGATTTATAACTTTTCCTTTTCTGAATGACCACCAATGGCTGAATTAAGTACTGTTATGCACTTCCGTAGGCGCTAATGCAGTACTGTAGATGTGAGTGTATCATAGTGTAGTAAATTTAGCTAATATATATATATATATATATATATATATATTATTTACAAATCCAGGTAGTTCATGTACCATATACACGCAAGAATTCAGAGAGAAGACAAGATAAAAAACAAGAAGGCTTCTCCCCTTCTCCCAGTGCTTCCCGCCCTTAAAGAGGTGGGGAGGTGGGGAGCTCAAAATTAAAGAACAAAACAAGAAAATGTTGAAGTGAAATTTTATTGGAAAGTAAAATTATTAAGAATTTCAGAGAAAATGCGCACTTCGAAAATAAAACTAAATTAACACTAAACTATTAATGTGTTTAAGACCTTGTCTTGACTGTTTTTAACGTATCTATGAAGGAACTATTTACTACTTAAAGCGCCAATCAGAATTTATGAATGTGAATTTAAAATTGCACTCACAGAGACCGAGTCCATGAACAAATGAGAAAGAAAAACGCGTCACCCTCAATTTCGAAGAAATTTTGGATCACCTGAAGATCTTTCCCCCCACCCCTCAGAGTGTCTACCTGAAGATCTTACCCCCCCCCCCCCCCAGCCCGATCCACCTGAAGATACTCCACCCCAGTCCGCTCCACCTTGAGATACTACCCCCCAGTTTTGACAAATAAAACAAAGAATTCATTCATGAGATATAATGCCCGGTTAGGTTAATTGAATGCCCGGTTAGGTCAACTGTATGCCCTTGACAATTGGTCAGTTTAAGTTGTGATATTTTCGTTAAAACTAACGAAAATATCACAACTTAACTTAACCAATCATTAAGGGCATACAGTTGACCTAACCGGGCATTCAGTTAACCTAACCGGGCATTCAGTTAACCTAACCAGGCATTCAGTTCACCTAACCTGGCATTTAATTAACCTAACCGGGAATATATATATATATATATATATATATATATATATATATGTGTGTGTGTGTGTGTGTGTGTGTGTGTGTATGTGTATATATGGATCACCTGAAGATTATCCCTCCCAGCCCGATCCACCTGAAGATGTTTCCCCTCAGCCCGATCCACCTGAAGATCTTCCTCTCAGCTCTAGCTGGGGGGGGGGGAGATCTTCGGGTGATCCGAAATTCTTAATTAAGTCCAATACTTATAATGAAATGTTAGAAATTTGACAGAATTTATTCTTTGTTTTATTCAGGAAGCAAAGAAGTTCCAAATTTGAAATGAGAGAACTTAACCCTTTCCGACCCAGCGGGTCCATATGGACCTATAACACTGTGTAACACTGATTCTGTTTATATAGAATTTTTTATGTTTTTATATGCATTTGTAGGCGCTGAGTCCAAATCTGGCCTTGGTTTGTGTGTATCATCAATGGTTTCAGAGATAATCCATTTTTCATGTTTTACCAGTATAATGTTATTATGGGCGCAGCAATATCAGAATAATCAGGAATTGTTGAGAACAATCCGGATGTTCGTTGACAGTTTCTTGCTCTAGAAATTGCCCGAAACTTCCACTGTGCTATATAAAGAAGAGCGCAGAGTCTGAGAAGTCAGTAAGTGTGAGCACACAAAGAAAGCAGGTTGTTTGTCTGATGGTTACCAGCACTGAGGTACTGTGTTTCTGTGCTTCTCTGTGCTGACGATTTGAGTGTTATCGATCCTTTTTTTATTGCGAACATTATTTCAGTGTTGTGAATACATCTTTTTTCTGGAATCTGTAATCTGTTGCAGATTTAATAACTCTTCTCTCTATATCTGCAGGTTATGATTAATGTAGTACAGTTTGGTAAAGAGAATGGCAACTAGAGCTTGTAAACACTCGCCGGATATATTCTGCTACGTTTGTGGGCATTACATAGGCCCCAAACAAGTATCGCACAAGATTGTGAAAGGCACCAAGTTCTGGATCGCGTATCGGCTCTACTTTGGTATGCCTATGGGTGACCAAGATAAGCCCTGGGCACCCCATGTGATCTGTGGAAGCTGCCGCTCCACACTTGAAGGGTGGCTGCGGGGAGTACGCAAGGCAATGCCCTTTGCGGTACCCAGAATATGGAGAGAACCAAGGCGCCACCACGACGATTGCTACTACTGCATGGTAGATGTTTCTAAGTACAGGAAAGTTAAAGGAAGGCAGACTCTTCAGTATCCAAGCATAGCGTCGTCCATAGCTCCTGTACCACATGGCGAAGGTCTTCCAATACCACGTCCACCAGAACAGGTATCTATCCATTACTTTACCTTCTGTATTTACAGACTGTGGGTCATTATGTGTCGATTTTTCTTAGTGCTGATGCTCTTCTACATATATAGCTATGCCTATATTTTGTTTCTTTGCTTTGCCTGTTGAAAATGAGGATGCAGCTAGCTCATCTGAGATGTCGGCTGGTGAGGACAGTCATGATGAAGAATATACAGTAACTTTCAGTACAAACCCTCACTTTCCAAATCAGAGGGAATTGGACGACTTAATTAGAGATTTGGTCTGACGAAATCAGGGTCTGAGCTTCTGACCTCCAGACACAAAGAGTGGAATTTGCTTGGAGAAGACTGCAAGAGCACTGTATACCGAAAGCGGCATGAAGAGTTTGCAAGGTTCTACGATGTCAATGGCTCTCTCTGTTATTGCAGCGAGGTTAATGGTCTATTCACAGCTATTGGGTTAACACATATACCCTCAGAGTGGCGCCTGTTTATTGACAGTTCAACTCGGAGTTTAAAAGCTGTTCTACTCCACAATGGGAACAAATATCCATCTATACCAGTTGCACATTCTGTTCAAATGAAAGAGGACTATGAAAATGTGAAACAACTGCTCACTCAAATCAGGTATGAACAATATAACTGGGACGTGTGTGGTGATTTCAAAATGATTGGTGTCCTGTTAGGTTTACAAGGAGGGTTTACTAAATATTCATGTTTTCTTTGCCTGTGGAATAGCAGGGCTTCAACTGAGCACTATAAAACAGTTCAGTGGCCTCCACGTGAAGGACTGCAACCAGGAAAGTACAATGTACTCAGGGAACCTCTTGTGAAGCCTGACATAGTTCTGCTACCACCTCTCCATATTAAGTTGGGTCTAATTAAGCAGTTTGTAACTGCGTTAGATTTTGGAGGGGAAGTTTTCCAACAGATTCGGGTCATGTTCCCTAAACTCTGTGAGGCCAAAGTCAAGGCTGGCATCTTTGTAGGACCACAAGTCAAGGCGCTGTTGAATTCAAAGAACCTTGAAGCCAAGATGACTCCGATCGAAAAAGAGGCTTGGTGTGGTTTCCGTGATGTGGTTCGTGGGTTTTTAGGCAACTATAAAGCACCAAACTATATAAGGAGTTAGTGTCAAACTTAATTAAGTGCTATGGCAAAATGGGGTGCCGTATGCCTTTAAAATTACACTATCTGCATTCACATCTAGACTTTTTTCGTGATAACCTGGGCGATGTGAGTGAATAACATGGCGAAAGAGTTCACCAAGATATTCAAACGATGGAGAAAAGGTACCAGTGCCATTGGGATGCTTCCATGATAGGAGACTACGTATGGTCGCTGATCAGAAAGGATAAGAATGTTCATACGCGGAAGTAGCGTTCTTCAGTGCATTTTTAAGAAACGCACACTGCATAACGAGGCTTGTTATTCTCTTATCGGTTCTCCTCATGATATATATTATATCCTTTGCACCATTTTGGGTTTGTCAAACAATTTTGGCTCAATAAACATTAATTTCCAATAGTGTTTTTATTTTCAGAAAATATTTATGTTAGCCTTCTTTATATACTTTGCCATATGAAAAGTGTGATAACCTATATTTTTGAAACGGTTGATGATAGAGCAAAACCAATATCATTTTTGGAATCAGCGCCCCGAAATCATTAAGAAACGACAGAAAAATCACAATAAACAGAAAAATTTTCAAATTTTGTTACCCAGTGTAATAGTCTTTTCTTATAATTCGTAAATAAATCGGACCGAAAAGGGTTAAATTTCAAAATATACGTCATCTTCAATTTTTAAATATATTTAAAACTTGAAGACGACCTTCAGACTAATAGGTCGATCTTCTGCCACTAGAATACCCATACCCTGGCCGATCTAGCTCATGCAATGGATCATATAATGTTACGAATTCTGATTTTACAGAAAACATCGTTTTTACTGGGTAACCGAAAACTGGTTTGGTATGTTTAGGGGCTTTCACAAACCTACATTGTAAAAATCGTGTTTAGAATTAAATTAAAGGCATCCTTCTCCTAAACACCATTATTAAAACCTAGTCACAAGCATATAGACCATAGATGGCAAACAGCTGACGGCCCGCGGCCAGTGTTACTTAGTATTATCTGACTTTTATAATAGTTTGTTTGTTTTTTAATATTTCGTGTTATAAATTCTAAACGTATTTTACTTGGTCATATATTTTCGGCCCTCACACTACAGTCTAGGTAAGAAACTGGCCCGCGAGCATAAAGAAGTTGATCATAATCTAGATTGAAAATTCATCATCTGTAAGCAACCTTGAGATGTTTAAATATGAATGCAATGAGTCTATTTTCTAATTTTAAACACTGTTCACAAAATCGACTTGTTTATATTTGAGAAATGATTAGATATTTGATACAAGGCCATTTAGAAATTTGATATATTTATATATAAAAACCGATATTGCTCTGTTTGTGCATGCGCACTGTCCTGGTTATCAGTTGAAATACGTAGTTTAAAGGGACAGCCGTGGAAAAAGTGTCTTCATAGCAGTTAATTTAAAGTAAGTTGATCACGATTATACAGGGTGATTTTTTATTCGAGAACCATGAAAAATAGCTATACCTGAAGACATACATCAGATAGAAACTTAACAATTATGTGTATATTGGCATCAGCATTTGTCGTACGCATACATATAGCATCACTGCCCGTTTCTCCGAATTGCCTCACCAACTTCCATATCACTGACTTCGATGGTTTATTTCGGCCTCCAAAACGATGCTGAAACTTAACCTGACACTAAATGACTCGCACTTAATGTATCGCTCAACGATAAACAAAAGTTCTTCCACACTGAACTCCATTTCGAGTTCAGTGTGGAATGGGACAGCGATCAGGTGATGTTATACGCATGCGTATATTACAGTATATGCTGACGCTGTTATATACACAATTTTTAAGTTTGAATCTAATGTATGTATTGAGATATAACTATTTTTCATGGTCCTTGAACAAAAAAAAATCACTTTGTATTATAGTTTCAGCAAGAAATGGGGTGTCTAGTAAACTAAACGTCATAAGCGTTTATAAAACGTCAATAAAACGTTTATGACCTTTACTAAACGTTTCATTCGTTGCTGGATTAGTTATAAGTTTCTTCTTCCGCAGCCTTATTAGCCCACTTCTATGCGGGGTCGCTGTTGCGGATCCTTCTTCTCCATTCACTTCTGTCTTGAGCCACCTCTTCCTCAAGTCCCTTTTCACTCGTATCTTTCTTCAGGATTAGTTGTAAGTTCATATAAAGAAAAAATTGAGAGCCGTATAAATTAGGTATAAATACGGCTATGAATGAAAATAAGTTTGACGGAATATACATATTATTGTACATTACGGTTTCCTTAATTTTATATTCGAGTCTAATGATAATAATGAGGGCTCATTCATAATTACGAAAGCGGGTGTGGCACTCCCAAAACAGGTTCTTCGATCTATATACTTCACCATGCTATACCCACACCTACAGTATCGCATTAGCGCTTACGAAGGCACACGTCAATATTCGCTACAGCCGTTGGTGGTAATGCCAAATATCTATAAATCGAGTGAGCATGATGAAAGTACGGATCAAATGTTCCACGAATTAAAAATTCTTAAACTAGGAGAAAACAAAATATTAACTTCACAAACACAACACCGTTTTAACGCGAGACAATCAGATACATACATCAGAAAACCGATTTATATTCAGATTGTGCCCCCAATCCTTATCCTCAACTGATCCAAACCTTTGGAATTCACTCGATCAAGAGATAAAACAAACTAGGACATTAAAAATCTTTCAAAGGAAACTGAAAGACAAATTTGTCAACTCATACGAGCCGTAACCCTGTATCCCCTGTCTTATTTCAATAACAAAATTAAACTACATACTCTCGTTTCCATATTTCCATATAGGTGAGCAAAATTAATAATAACCGGTAAGCCAAAACCAAATATGAACAAGGTCAAGGTATCTAAAGTTAAGATATTGAATAAGTAAACTATTTAATATTTCGATATTTTAATTAGATATTATTTAATTAATTATATTTCTTGGGATCGTAAAATTGGCAGTTAATTAATTAATGTGATTTATGATAAGAATTTTTGTGATATAAATAAAAATATAAGTTAGCTAGCATATAAATTCTCGCAGGCCTAAAATGTACTGTATTTGAAAAAACATAATTGCCTACCTGACTTCTGGCACAAGAACAGTCAGCCAAGTTCCACGTTCATACGTGTTTAGGAACGAAGTAATGTTCAGCCAGTTTAGCAGTCACGTGTTATAACGCCTTCTATTTCATCCACTCAAATATCAAAAATAAACAATATAATTGTCATAGAACACAATACTCTATATATATAGTTATATATGTTTATGTTACACACAGACGGTCTGTGTGTAATATAAAAGTTTCTCAGGGGGACCATTCTGACTTATATATATATATATATATATATATATATATATATATATATATATATATATATCTATATTATATATATAATATATATATATATATATATATACACAAGGTGTTTCAGGTCGACCCTAGAAATATGGAAATCACCGGAATGTGTAGGAAGTAGGTAGTAATTCAAATACCAAATACCAAATACAAACTACAAATTCCACCAATTTCCATATTTCTAGGGTCAACCTGAAACATCCTGTATATATATATATATATATACAGGGTGTCCCATAAGTCCGGCATCATAGGAGAAATTCATATTTTTCTATTTCTACAAACCATAATTCATATTTTTCTCTTTCTAAAGGCCATAATTCTGTGAGCAAGGAAGAACGAGTCCAGATAATTCTACTCATATGAAATCGGAGTCAAAGAGAGGCCGCTGCTGAATTTAACAGACTGCATCCAGACCGCGAGCCAATAACACAGAGTTGTGTTAGCAGACTTGTTGCAAAGTTTAAGGAAACAGGATCCATAGAAGATAAACCATGCAGTGGACCTTCAAGGAGGTCCACTGACGTTGAATACAGCAACTGCTATCCTGGCTCATTTTAACAGAAGTCCCAATAAGTCTCTTCGGCGATTGTCCGCCGAGACAGGAGTGTCGAAAAGTAGCATCCATCGCATTCTTCAGGCTCACAAATGGCATCCATATAAACCTCAAATCCTACAGAAATTAAGCGAAGATGATCCCGACCGGCGGATGGAATTTTGTGAATAGGCTACGGAACAATATGCTCGGGATGCCAATTTCCCGTCCACCATTCTCTTCAGTGACGAGGCTGTTTTTTATGGAAATGGTGAGGTAAATCGGCAGAACACCCGCTACTGGTCTCAAAACAACCCTCACTGGGATACCTCAGTAGTATAGCCGAAAAAAGGGAGAGTGCAGGAATGTTGCAAGAGATAATGATCAAATGTTGCAAAGGGGGGTAGGGCGTTGCAAAGGGGGGTTGGGGTTACAAAGGGAGGTGGGGGTATGCAACAACTCAATGTTGCAAAGGGGGGGTATGCAACAACTCAATGTTGCAAAGGGGGGATGCTGCACGTGCAACAAGGGGTCATGAAACTTGGAGGCGGCGTTATCCCCCAAGAGAAAGAGAGGAGAAGGAGAGAAAGGAGGAGAGGTGTTCACCTGGCAGGAAACAAGTGCATAATAAGACTTCAGCCGAGTGGGCGTTGTCTTATAGACTCCTAATCAGCCAGTTGGCTTAGAAGGAGCCAAGGGGGGAGGGGTACACCTGAAGGGGGGAGAGGGGAGGGATCTTCGGGGGGAGAAGGAAGGATGACCTCACCCAAAAGGGGTTGCCTTAGCCTAAGAGTGAAAGGATAGACGGAGGAGGACTTTGGGGGGACAAGGTGGGAGGTCCTAACCCCCCAAAGGGAAACTAAGCTAAGTCTTAACCTAAGAAGGGAAGGAGAGAGTTCTTTATTCGGCCGAAGTTCGCATCAAACTACCAGCTCCGAAGCCAAGCGGGTCTTATATAGATGATGGTTGAGTTGCCAGATACCATTTTTTATTTTAATTGTACAGGTATACATTATTAGGGTGAGTTGCTAGATACCATTTTAATTCGTTACCAAAGCATACAGACTTAAAATCGAAATTGACAATAAGAAAATGATTATTAATTAAATAAATAGAATTGCCTTCTACTCCCCAAAAAATAATATAATACGTACAATCGTCAAAATAATAGTTCAGACGAAAATATACACACACACACACAAATGAACAACTTTCTCTTACCTTATATATATATATATATATATATATATATATATATTATATAATATATATATATATATATATTAATATATATAATAATATTATATATATAAAGAATCATATTAACTGTGTCTATTTAATTTTGTCATTCCTTATAGAAAGAATCATATAACTGTCTATTTAATTTTGTCATTCCTTATATATACATATTATATATATATATTATATATATATATAAACGGATTTTCACCTTAAAGTGAATTGTCAAAAGTATATTAATTTAAAGCAAATGAATTTTCTCCTTTTAAGAAAATCAATTATTTAAACCAATATTAACAATATAAGATACTAGATACTTAAACGGCGTTTTATTTACATTCTTTCAGTTATTAAAACGAATCCAAAATATTAACTCTTAGAACATTGTGTTCAGACGAGTAGGAAAATGAACCAGGAACGCCAAAGAATCACACCTGTTTACCCCGAGGCCTTTTTGAAAGGTACGCGAAGGAATTTGGTTCAACTTGCTCTCTATCCAAGCGTTTGTGTTGTAAAAAAAAAAAGAAAAAAATCTGAGCAGATGCGTCTCACGCTAACTACAAAATGACCACTATCTTTCCTTTTTTCCACTCAACTCGAGAAAACCTCGCTTCACTCTAAATGTTAAAAATATTATGCTTATTACTACTCCACTGAAATACACACTTCACTCTCGAAGCGAATGTCTTCCTCGTAAATAAAAAATGTTTTATATTTTATCAACTTAGTTATGAAAATCATAATTATCAGAAATCAACAAAGTTTTTTCAAAATTAATACACATGTACTCTGAAATTACTAACAATTGAATGTAATTACTTGTTTTCTGTATAAACGTCTGCAAAAAGAACAGCTTCAGAGTTCATTTACACCATGCGTACACTTATCTCGTGTACACAGTTAGTGGGAAGTAAAACGTACCAATGAAACTATAGACTCATTTTAAATACGTACAGAATTCATTCACACCAGGCGTACACCTATCTCGTGTGTATATATATATATATATATATATATATAGAGAGAGAGAGAGAGAGAGAGAGAGAGAATTTTGTTCATTCTTTTCTTTTTTTTTAAATAAATAAAGGAATGGATATATATAATATATATATATATATATATATATATATATATATATTATATATATATATAGGGTGGTACAAATTACAGTAGTAATAATAATAACACTGGTATGCATCAATTTTGCTGTCAAGGGTTTTGTAAATGATTCTTATAGAGTTTTTCCTGCTGATTTCGAATCTGCAATCCGTTTTTCTCAATCAGCTCAGGTTATCCGGCTATGGCCTCATAAGTAAAATAGAATTTTTCGTGATTTTGTCAAAGCGGAACTGGAACAGTAACATCTATCATCACTTGTTTCACTTGTATAATATCTTTTTTTACTTTTCAGGCATATAGATAAAATATTTCATAATGAATAGAGCGTGTAAAAATGATCCCAATAGATTCTGCTACATATGTGGGACGGTTACCATGCCAAATAACCAGTCCCAAATCACTAAATTTGTGAAGACAATGTATAGAGCATACTTTGGAATTAAGCTAGGGGACCAGGACAAAAATTTCGCCCCTCATATGTGCTGCAAGACGTGCATTGAAAATTTGAGAAGATGGAGCAAAGGCAGAGCGAAATCTTTGCCTTTTGGAATTCCCATGATTTGGAGAGAAGGAAAGGATCACGTGACAGATTGCTATTTCTGCATGACAAACCTCCAAGGTGGGCTTATAAATTTATTTTTCTTAAATATTTTGAAATCCTCGTATGAAACTTGACATAATATTCACCATAATGTAATATTCACCATATATAGCATAATATTCACCATAATGGTAATCATACATTTACATATACATATTGTTATAGACAATACAGTTACACATACATATTTTTATACAAGTTACATTTACATATACAATGATTGTATATTTTCTTTCTTTTTCATTCATATTGTCCCCGAAGGGACAATATGAATGAAAAAGAAAGAAAATATACAGACTCCATCGACCTATTTCATATCTTACAGACCGCAGCCTTCCCTCACGAGCCGCCACTGTCTGAATGCTTCTTCTATTTCATATGCAAGTTTTATATCCATGTTTCTGTGTTTCTATTTTCAGGAGTTAACAAGAAGAATAAACACATTGTTGTACAGTGCCCGCGAAAAGTATCCGATCATCCTTGAAATTTGTATTTTTTACATAAAAAACAATGTTTAAATGTATACTAACCTTATATTAGTATTTTGTCATCTGTCCTTTGGTTTGGATGACTTGTTCTAGACTTTGGCATGGATTTAATCAAGTTTTGACAAACTTCCACTGATATTTCCTTGCACCATACCTTTTTGATGGCCTCTTGTAATTTTTTGACTGAGCCAGTGTCGTGGCATTCAACCTTATTTTTTATTATTAGCCACAGATTTTCTATCGGATTGAGATCTGGACTATTACCAGGCCAATCCAAAATATCAAATTTATTGTCAGTAATCCATTTTGTCACTATTTTGGCCCTGTGACATGGTGCACCATCATGCATGTATGTTTTGTCCTTTGGATTGCCATTGCCATTGGAAGTTTATCCTGTAGCATTGCTAAATACCGTGCACCATTCATAGTTGTGTTCTTCGGAAGAAAATATAAGTTTCCACGCCCATAGTAACCGAAACAACCCCAAACCATCACACTTGGAGGGTGTTTCATTGTCTTTAGGGTGTATTTAGGGTCCATCCTATTTGAGCCAATAGGCCGGCGAACCTTTTTTGGACAACTTCTGAATGTCAAAAATGTCGACTCATCGCTAAATAAAACCTTCTTCCAGTCATCAACAGTCCAATGAATGTATTTTTTACAAAATGCGACACGTTTTTTACGCATTTTTTCATTAATGAACGGTTTCTTAGCAGCATGGCGAGATGGTAATCCGAGTTCTTTTGGAGCCGCTCCTGGATAGTTCGTTCAGAAACACCAGATAACAAATTATTCATATTAAATTTTATTTCTTTCGCAGTTATGTTGGGTTTTTCAATACTAAACGTTTCATAAGTTTTGTCTGTTCACGAATTTGTTTTTCTCGGTCTGCCAGATCGTTTTTTAGGGACTGGCGTGGTTAGGCCACCATTGTTCTTAGCCCGTGAAACCCATAAATTAACGGTACTTTGGGATATGTTTAATTCCTTAGCTATCTGTCTCTGTGATTTCCCACATGCATGCAAAGCAACAATAGCACCTCGACAATCACTCTTAAGTTGTTTTTAGCACACATTATATATAAATTTTATTTACACCACTTTCTGTAAAAAAAAAAAAATATCAAGAAATTTACACAAACAGTGAAATCTGACAAATTTGAGACACAGCCACCCGCAACGAAGGCTACCAGAACACTAATTTGAGAATGCGTTGGATAGATCTCATATCAGCGAGCAACCTCAAAGTTACCAGATGTCGCTAGAACAAATAGAAAGTGAATTACGTGTCTCTGAATATTAAGGGAAAATATTGTATTTTCTTGAGTGATCGGATACTTTTCGCGGGCACTGTATACCCTGACATTCCTTCTGCTATGAGACCTGTACCCCATGGTCCTGGAATTCCAATACCCGACCCACCTCAAACCCTGGACTTCGATGATTCTGATGATGAATCGATGACCAATGCCAATGACCAGTCCCAGTCGTATATACCTCAAAATACCGCTTCAAATGAGCCGAGGCCTCTCAACCAGGCCAAACTTAATGATCTTACCAGGGATTTAGGACTTTCCAAATTAGCTGCCGAGATCTTGGGCTCACGACTTCGAGAGGACAACTTGCTGGCTCCGGGAAAACATTCTCTGGTATAGGAAACGAGAGGAAGAATTCCGCAAGTTTTATGCAGTGCACGAAAATACCTCTTCCTTAGTGTACTGCTGCAATGTTGATGGGTAATCGAATCCTTGGGCCTGCCATATAAACGCATCAGAATGGAGGCTATTTATAGACTCGTCTAAACGAAGTTTGAAAGCAGTACTTCTCAACATTGGGAATAGGGTTGCATCAGTCCCTGTAGCACATTCCGTACAACTTACTGAGAGCTACGATAACATGAAAATTTTACTGGATGCTCTAGTATACGACCAACATAACTGGAGGATCTGTGGAGATTTGAAGGTAATACTATCATAAGTAAACTATTGCTATTGACTATGTTGTTTTTCCAAAGGTTATTTGAGAGCGTATAAGAACACTTAAACTTCCCTACAGAAGTGATACAGTCCAATGCATAGATTTTTTTATCTGATAGAACAAATTCTCTAAATTCTTTAAATATTTTCATTTTTTTCAGATTGTGGCATTTGTATTGGGAATGCAAGGGGGATACACGAAATACCCATGTTTCCTCTGCAAATGGGATAGCCGAGCGGATGAGAAGCACTATGCACAGCGTGAATGGGCATCCAGAGAGAATTTTGAACCTGGGTCGCATAATGTTGTTTCAGTGCCCTTGTACCACCAACAAAAATTTTGCTCCCACCACTTCATATTAAGCTGGGCTTGATAAAAAAATTCATCAAATCAATGAATAAGGAGGGTTCAACATTCGATATCTCGAGAGTAAATTCCTCATATATCTGATGCTAAACTAAATGCTGGGGTTTTTGATGGTCCTCAAATTCGAACTTCATCAAGGATACTCAGTTCGAAAACGCAGTGACTCCAACTGAGAAGAATGCCTGGCAGGCATTCAAATCAGTGTCACTGATTTTTGGCAAGCGTAGAAGTCCAGAATACGAGTCCGTTGTCGAAAACTTGATGGAAGCTTTCAAAGCTCATGGGTCGCGCATTCCATAAAAAAGCACTTTTGTGGTCCCACTGGACTATTTTCCTGAAAATTGCGGGGATTATAGTGAGGAAACAGGGTGAACGATTTCACCAAGATATCAAAATAATGGAAGAGAGGTACCAGGGAAACTGGGATATCAATATGCTGGCGGACTATTGCTGGTGTTTGAAGCGAGACGTGCCCGAAGAAAAACACAGACGGAAAGCCAAAAAAACTTCATTCCTTCCTCAATAAACTTTTTTCCATATTCATTGTATGAATAAAAATATTTATTCACACAATGTTTTCATTTTTCACGAGTGTTCTTATAATATTACTCGTATCTACAGTGTTTAAGCTAAAAAAATCAATAAATTTGGGGATAAAATTGGACTTATAATAAATGGCCAATAGAGAAAAAACCTGACCTGATTGAGGAAAACCAATGTCATTTTCGAATTCAGCATGGTCGAATTATATAATATGAGTTGAAAAAACCCTCACAGCAGACAAAGAAATTTCATATGCATACCAGTGTAATTAACTACTTTTCGCCGAATTTCAAAGATTAAGCTTTTCACTCCGGCCTTAGACTTACAGTTTAACGTGGAAGCCGAATCAGAAATACATCTCGTCAGGGAATCATTGCTCACTCTTTCACATCATAATTTCAACATTTAAAATAACAGGATCATTTGATTATTGACCCGGATTTAAAATAACAGGATCATTTGATTACACCAGTACACATTTGAAAACTTGTCGATCGATTTTTACAAACTAGTTGGTGATTCTATATAATTTGAGTGCGCTGATCTAAAAAATATAGTTAGTTTTTCCCTATCACGTATGGTTTTCTTACTACAGGGTGTGTCATAAATCCCCCATTTATCCCCAAATGTGAACCATCTTATCGAGACCAACATTGGATTGCATATGCTAAACCATAAATTTTGTTGTTATAGACTACAGTAACGCTTACATAATAATGTAGGGTAAATATATATAACAACCAGTCCCGTTCCCAGCAAAATACTCTCTCCCCTCCCATCAATGGGTGGTTAACATTTGGGGACAGATGAGGTATTACAACACCTCTTGTAGCACGAAATCTTTAGGTGATAGAGTAAAACCTAATTAAAGCAGAATTAAATAGCTCCTAGCAATTGGACAAGCATATTGCTTGTTTATGAAAGAATAAAAAAATAACTGAAAGAAACAAAATATATTTACCTTCTTTACTTGCAAACATTTCAGGACTTATTCCAAAGACTTAAGACTACGAAGGTAGATCTGACTAATGACGACTAAACCGGTGCTTCTTTGATGTTTTCTTATGCTGTGCGTTAGGCTGATCTCGTTGCAGACACCAGCAGTAATCCGCCATCATATTTGTATGCCATCTTCCATGAGTAGAATGGGCCACTGGGATTGATGCATATTTGTTACCGTTGTGCAGTAACACTCCTTTTAGACTGGTTTTAGAGGAATCTATAAACAACCTCCAGTCACTGGTTTGGTATTCGATGCCTAGCTTGCACACTAATCCTGTGATGTCCTTGCAAAATACCAAGGGACCATCTTCTTCGAAAAAAGGCACGAAGTCTTTCTCACGATTTCTGTACCAAGCGAAGTATGTGTCGGATGCCAATAAATTGTTCTCCTGCAATCTAGACCCCAAAAGTTCTGCAGAGTCCTTAGGCAGATTCAAATCCCTGACTAAGTCATTTAGTTCGGCTTGGGTTAATGTTTTAGGATCTCGGGCAGCTGTTGGCTGTTCATAAACATCATCATTGTCTGGATTTGGAGCTGAATCAGAATCTGAATTGTATTGATCCAGACTCTCGGGTGGGCGGGGAATAGGAACTTCTGGACCATGGGGTACCGGCCTTATTGCAGATGGAAGACTTGGGTATTGAAGGCTCTCTTTATTCTTTGCATTATAACCTTTAACATTGCAAGAACAGAAGTAGCAGTGGTCGGTATGGTTTCTAGGCTCGCGCCATACCATAGGGATCCCAAATGGCAAACTTTTCTTTTAACCTTTGCTCCAATTCCTTAGTGCCGCAACACACGTAAGACAAACCTTGTGTGGAGCCCAACTTTTGTCTTGATCTCCTAATTTAATTCCAAAATAAGCATGATAAGCTGTCTTAATGAAGGTCGTTACATTTGTTCTTTGTTTTACAACAACATACCGACCACAAATATAACAAAATATGTCTGGACTATGGGTACATCCTCTAGAAGCCATTATTAAAATTTTAAAGACGTAATGTTAGAATTATCTATCTGAAAAATATGAAAAAACGAAATTAATTAAAGATAAAAAAGGTAAAAAATTACAAAACGCCCCAAAATTGTTTTGCTAATAACTTTAAAACTGTGGGTGATAGAAAAAAAACTGGGAGCATTTTTGAATTCAGCGCAGCGAACTGCTTCAGAATCACAAGTCAAAATAAAGAAATGGATTTTCATGCAGACCGGTGTTATTGATCCGGGAATAGTATGGCTGCAAAATGTGATATGTACAAAAACAATGTAGATTTTTCTCTTTAGTAATAATAATAATAACTAACTCTTCCCCGAATTGTAACAATGGTTAAGCTTTTCACTCAGCCTTAGACCCACAGTTTAACGTGGAAACCGAATACTCTTTTCTTTTTTAAAAAATATAATTAAAGGAATGGATATATTTATAATTTCTTTATTATAAAATCCTCTTGATTACATTAGTGATTATTGATCGGGGAATAGTGTTGCTGCAAAACATGGTAATGCACAATGTAGATTTTTTTCTATGTAGTAATAATAATAATTAACTCTTTCTCGCCGATTTTTTCCCCTCATTAGACCTACAGTTTAACGTGGATTCAGAAATACATCTCGTCAGGGAATGATTGCTCACTATTTCACATCATAATTTCATCGAGATAATTAAAGCTCATATACAGGACCTGCATTGTCTATAAGATCTGTGGCGCGTGGAACATGCAGTCTTCAGAAGATGTGAACATCTGCTCTGTGGATCAGTTCAAGAAAATGGATAACCCGAACCTTGCCACACACACACACACACACAGATTTTTGTCAGAGAAAGTGAGGATCACGCACACGCGCGCACACACACACACACACACACACACATACATACACTATATATATATAGGGTGATATGCACAAAGACAAATTTTTCTATGTAGTAATAATAATAATTAACTCCCCG
Organism: Bathynomus jamesi; assembly: GCA_023014485.1. Classification (NCBI taxonomy): domain Eukaryota; kingdom Metazoa; phylum Arthropoda; class Malacostraca; order Isopoda; family Cirolanidae; genus Bathynomus; species Bathynomus jamesi. The sequence goes on from JAJOZX010000031.1 coordinate 427,945, forward strand.
AATTTTCCAAAATTGCTGTGAAAGTGTAATGAAAAAGAACAGCTTCAGAGTTCATTCACACCATGCGTACACTTATCTCGTGTATTCAGTGTACACCTCCCTCATTGTGCCCGACAACACAGAAGCTCTTTCCAAAATTGTTGTGAAAGTGTAATGAAAAAGAATAGCTTCAGAGTTCATTCACACCATGCGTACACTTATCTCGTGTACGCAGTGTACACCTTCCACATTGTGTCCGACACACTATTTTTCTTCTACGCTAGAGAATACACATCTGAAATCCACGGCTTGCACCGCTCAACTGAGTACGCAGGCGTAGAGATATCCCCAGGTAGTAGCAGGAGTCACTTTTTTTTTGCGTAAATGGCTTGTTCAGGTTGAGTTTTCAGATACTACTTTTTATTTTAATTGTTCAGGTATACATTATTATGGAGAGTTGTCAGATACCACTTTTTATTTTAATTGTTCAGGTATACATTATTATGGAGAGTTGCCAGATACCACTTTTTATTTTATTTGTTCAGGTATACATTATTATGGAGAGTTGCCAGATACCATTTTAATTGTTCAGGTATACATTATTAGGTTGCTAGATTGTACCATTTATTTAGTTAATTCTTAAAAGTTGGCTTAGAATTCCGCTAGTAGGTTTAGAAGACGTAACATGCCATTTGGTATAATTGTTTACAACCAAAAGAATTAAATAAAACAACATTGCATCATTCTGTTTATTATAAATATATAGAAAATAAATATACATTTGAATGATCAATTAAAAATAACAATAGTTTAAGAAATATGAACGAGGAATATGCATATAATCAAAAATATATCCTTCAATATAACAGTACAGTAGAAATATATATATATATATATATATATATATATATATATATATATACGCAATTATGGAGATATATAGAAAATAAATATACATTGGAATGATCAAAAATAAGAAATAAGAAATAATATAACCATCAACATAGTAGAAATATATACACACAACTAAATAAATAAATACATACACTTTATCTTCTACCGCGCAAAATAAGAAATCGTATAGCCATCAATATAGCAGAAATACAGTGCCCGCGAAAAGTATCCGATCACCCTTAAAATTGGTATTTTTTACATAAAAAACAATGTTTAAATGTATACTAACCTTATATTAGTATTTTGTCATCTGTCCTTTGGTTTGGATGACTTGTTCTAGACGTTTTGGCATGGATTTAATCAAGTTTTGACAAACTTCCACTGATATTTCCTTGCACCATACCTTTTTGATGGCCTCTTGTAATTTTTCGACTGAGCCAGTGTCGTGGCATTCAACCTTATTTTTTATTATTAGCCACAGATTTTCTATCGGATTGAGATCTGGACTATTACCAGGCCAATCCAAAATATCAAATTTATTGTCAGTAATCCATTTTGTCACTATTTTGGCCCTGTGACATGGTGCACCATCATGCATGTATGTTTTTGTCCTTTGGATTGCCATTGCCATTGGAAGTTTATCCTGTAGCATTGCTAAATACCGTGCACCATTCATAGTTGTGTTCTTCGGAAGAAAATATAAGTTTCCACGCCCATAGTAACCGAAACAACCCCAAACCATCACACTTGGAGGGTGTTTCATTGTCTTTAGGGTGTATTTAGGGTCCATCCTATTTGAGCCAATAGGCCGGTGAACCTTTTTTGGACAACTTCTGAATGTCAAAAATGTCGACTCATCGCTAAATAAAACCTTCTTCCAGTCATCAACAGTCCAATGAATGTATTTTTACAAAATGCGACACGTTTTTTACGCATTTTTTCATTAATGAACGGTTTCTTAGCAGCATGGCGAGATGGTAATCCGAGTTCTTTTTGGAGCCGCTCCTGGATAGTTCGTTCAGAAACACCAGATAACAAATTATTCATATTAAATTTTATTTCTTTCGCAGTTATTGTTGGGTTTTTCAATACTAAACGTTTCATAAGTTTGTCTGTTCGCGAATTTGTTTAAATCGGTCTGCCAGATCGTTTTTCAGGGACTGGCGTGGTTAGGCCACCATTGTTCTCAGCCCGTGAAACCCATAAATTAACGGTACTTTGGGATATGTTTAATTCCTTAGCTATCTGTCTCTGTGATTTCCCACATGTATGCAAAGCAACAATAGCACCTCGACAATCACTCTTAAGTTGTTTTTTAGCACACATTATATATAAATTTTATTTACACCACTTTCTGTAAAAAAATAAAAAATATCAAGAAATTTACACAAACAGTGAAATCTGACAAATTTGAGACACAGCCACCCGCAACGAAGGCCACCAGAACACTAATTTGAGAATGCGTTGGATAGCTCTCATATCAGCGAGCAACCTCAAAGTTACCAGATGTCGCTAGAACAAATAGAAAGTGAATTACGTGTCTCTGAATATCAAGGGAAAATATTGTATTTTCTTGAGTGATCGGATACTTTTCGCGGGCACTGTATACACACACACTCACACACACACAAATATGTTAAATATATAAATACATTTCACTTTTTTTTCAAAATACTAAACTCGCACTTAACCGAGTCTACAATTACACCATTATTGCTCTGCATTACGCAGTATACGCGGTTTAATAATATTTCACCGCTTAAAATATAGGGAAACCTGTACTCGATATGAAGGGCTTTCATATCGTTCAGTACTATTTTTGTTCCTACTTTACAACCGGTTGGTAAGTTATCTTTAAATACGTCTAGAATACAATCAAAAGCACGCACAAAGAGTTTATCGTTAGCCACATTATTAAACACAAGTTTATAAACACGCCTTTCCAATCGAGGGTTTATTTCTACCGACCCGAGCTTTTCAATCGTGAACTCATCTTCACTCAACATAGCGGCAATTGAAATAATCTTCTAAATCATTACGACAACTGCTCGTTATATAAATCTCGGTTTTAATGTTTAAACACTCCCTGAATACGCACCAGACAGTTCCCGTCAGGGTAAATTTCATGAACTAGGCACATTTTATAACGGTTTTATTGTTTTACCACTCACCATTTCCACAAACTAAACGTCTTCACACTCCGGTGCACTATTTGAGAGAAACATATGACCATATTTTTCCTTTTTATTTGACAGACGATACTCGTCTCTAAAGTCTGCTAAAAACTCACGCAGGGCACTAGCCACAACCTCACTACGAACCTCATCATGATATACATTAATATAGTGATAAAAATACTTAAGATTGTCCATGATGACGACATTTACATTTTCAACCGAAGTGTACGAGTGCTCGGTATGGTGTAACATGATATAATACCGCTTGTCACACAACTCATCCACAAGACTCACTATCCATATCTGCTGCTTCTCTTCTGCACGCGTTGTTTCTTTTACTTCACGGTATATGTGAGACTTTATAAAGCTTAGCTCTACAGCATACTTCAATACATCGTCTGTGCAACGAAAGCCTACAACGATCTCACCAGAATAACCATAGAGTATTTCTACATCTTGCTCCTTCGCACGATCCAATGCGGTTTTAAAAGAGGCAAAGGAGTGGGGAATAGGAAATTTTTCGGTATCCACCACATCTTGACACTTTGCTGAATACCATTTCATAAACGTTGAACAAGCAATATTAAAGGTAGCCATTTTCTTCTACGCGGGTGAATACACGTCTGAGCTCAAGGGCTTACTACAATCAACTGACCACGCAGGGATTCCCAGGTAGTAGCATGACTCACGTTGCTGGTCTTCCAGTGGGACGGAGCTTAGAACTTTCACCTGTGCACACAAACACACACACACACATACACAACGGAGAAAGCGAAACGCTAATTGAAACATGATTTATTTAATAAACGAAACATTCAAGTTATATATATTTACAATTACGTGTAATAAATAAGTTAACAATAGACACATCAAAGATTATATTCAAGACATATATATTTACAAACACGTGTAATAAATAAGTTAACAAGAGACACATCAAAGATTATATTCAAAGTATATATATATATTTACGAATACGTGTGATAAATAAGTTAACAATTGAAATTATGTTAACACAAGAAATAACAGAAAACACAAGAAAAAACAAATGCATAGATTTGGTGATCACAAACAACAGTAACATAATACTTTAAAGAGTGCATTCTATTAAATACTTTTAGCCTATGTTCACGAATTAATACCGGTTTTAAAATAGATTCAGTTTCCTCAATTCGTCTCTGAAATCTTAATCTGTCCCGAGCGCACTCTTCCCATTGTCCCCTTCTACAGCAATCAGCAACGGGGTAAATTAGAACGTTGTCATAGAATTTTACTTTTGGGGGGGTTTGGTGCAACCCAAACGTTTCCAATTTCATCATTCCATCTTTGGTTCACGAATTTTAACTCTTCTGCAATTTTGTCAACGCTGCGTCTATCATCACTTCCAAAGTCACTTTTATCAGTGCAAACAATGTTATGATTAGTCTCAGGATTTTTTAGGCAATTTTTTCTTTGTGCTGACAATGAACTGGATTTAAATGATGATGGTACACGGAGCTGTTCCGA
>JAJOZX010000031.1:435000-640000 GCA_023014485.1 Bathynomus jamesi
TATACAAGCGTCGTTCTTTACGTTATTTATACTGCGTGTTCTTTGCAGTTGAATGTATATAATGTTACGGCATGCGGGAGGTGCCCCCCTTGGGGCATTGGTTTCTGCGAGTATGCAGAAGAATTACGGCATTTTGAAGAGTGAGGCCCATGGTGTAATGGTATCGCATCTGACCGGCAATCGGAAGATCCCGGGTGGTTACCTCATTTTTCCATTTGTTTCGTTCTCTCTCTCTCGTCTTGCGCGGAATATCTCCTATACAAGCGTCGTTCTTTACGTTATTTATACTGCGTGTTCTTTGCAGTTGAATGTATATAATGTTACGGCATGCGGGAGGTGCCCCCTTGGGGACATTGGTTTCTGCGAGTATGTAGAAGAATTACGGCATTTGGAAGAGTGAGGCCCATGGTGTAATGGTAGCGCATCTGACCGGCAATCGGAAGATCCCGGGTTCGATTCCCGGGTGGTTACCTCATTTTTCATTTGTTTCGTTCTCTCTCTCTCGTCTTGCGCGGAATATCTCCTATACAAGCGTCGTTCTTTACGATATATACATATATATACACGAGATAGGTGTACGCCTGGTGTGAATGAATTCTGTATTTAAAATGAGTCTATAGTTTCATTGGTACGTTTTATTTCCCACTAACTGTGTACACGAGATAAGTGTACGCATGGTGTAAATGAACTCTGAAGCTGTTCTTTTTTGCAGCCGTTTATACAGAAAACAAGTAATTACATTCAATTGTTAGTACTTTCAGAGTACATGTGTATTAATTTTGAAAAAACTTTGTTGATTTCTGATAATTATGATTTTCATAACTAAGTTGATAAAATATAAAACATTTTTTATTTTCGAGGAAGACATTCGCTTCGAGAGTGAAGTGTGTATTTCAGTGGAGTAGTAATAAGCATAATATTTTTAACATTTAGAGTGAAGCGAGGTTTTCTCGAGTTGAGTGGAAAAAAGGAAAGATAGTGGTCATTTTGTGGTTAGCGTGAGACGCATCTGCTCAGATTTTTTTTCTTTTTTTTTTACACCACAAACGCTTGGATAGAGAGCAAGTTGAACCAAATTCCTTCGCGTACCTTTCAAAAAGGCCTCGGGGTAAACAGGTGTGATTCTTTGGCGTTCCTGGTTCATTTTCCTACTCGTCTGAACACAATGTTCTAAGAGTTAATATTTTGGATTCGTTTTAATAACTGAAAGAATGTAAATAAAACGCCGTTTAAGTATCTAGTATCTTATATTGTTAATATTGGTTTTAATAATTGATTTTCTTAAAAGGAGAAAATTCATTTGCTTTAAATTAATATACTTTTGACAATTCACTTTAAGGTGAAAATCCGTTATATATATATATATATATATATATATATATATATATATATACATATACACAGGGCGTCCCAAAAAAATGTATACACACTTTAACAGCTGATAGCTCAATTGATGTTTCTTTCTTTCCAAGTTAAACCCATTAGAATTAATAATGGCAGTCAGACTAAGCTTTGAACAAAGGAAATTCATTCTAAAATGCTACTGGAAGTGTGAAAACGCAGTTGAAGTGCAAAGACAGTTTAGGAGGGAGTTTCAAACAGATCCACCAACGCGACTTACCATCACTCGAATTAGAGATAAGTTTGAAGCCGATGGAACTGTTCAGAATGTCCACAAGAAGCGTTCCGGAAGACCACGGACATCGACAAGCCCCACAAAGCAAGAAAGAGTACTGGAAACGTATCACCAAAGTCCAAGAAAATCTGTGCGGCAAGCGAGTCGTGAGGTAGGAATTTCAGAATCGTCTGTCCAACGCATTTTGAAGCGCTGTCAATGGAAAAGTTACATTCCAAGATTAGACCATGCTATTAATGAAGATGATCCGGACCGAAGAGTGGAGTATTGCGAGTGGTACTTGGCACGATGTGGATGTGGATTGGACGAAGGGGTTTCGTAGAATACCCTCCGCGTTCACCAGACCTCACACCACTAGACTTTTTTATGGGGATACTTAAAAGACAAAGTCTACGCTATAAAACCTGCAACAGTCGCTGAATTGAGAGCAGCCATTGAACGAGAATGCACACAAATACCAAACGAAATGTTTCGTGATGTTTGCGATTCCATTGCTTCGCGTTATCAGCAGTGCCTGGACCAGAACGGACGTCAGTTTGAAAACAGGCGTTGACAAAACAATTAAATAATGTCTGTAGATTCTATTACATTTTGAAAATGAAATGTATTTTAATAAACACTGCCTTTATAATTATTTAAAGTGTGTATACATTTTTTTGGGACGCCCTGTATATATATATATATATATATATATATATATATCATATTAACTGTGTCTATTTAATTTTGTCATTCCTTATAGAAAGAATCATATTAACGGTCTATTTAATTTTGTCATTCCTTATACTGTATATATATATATTATATATATATATATATAAGGAATGACAAAATTAAATAGACACAGTTAATATGATTCTTTATATATATATATATATATATATATATATATATATATATATATAAGGTAAGGAGAAAGTTGTTCATTTGTGTGTGTGTGTATATTTCGTTTGAACTATTGTTTTGACGATTGTACGTATTATATTATTTTTTGGGGAGTAGAAGGCAAATTCTATTTATTTAATTAATAATCATTTTCTTATTGTCAATTTCGATTTTAAGTCTGTATACCTTGGTAACGAATTAAAATGGTATCTAGCAACTCACCCTAATAATGTATACCTGTACAATTAAAATAAAAAATGGTATCTGGCAACTCAACCATCATCTATATAAGACCCGCTTGGCTTCGGAGCTGGTAGTTTGATGCGAACTTCGGCCGAATAAAGAACTCTCTCCTTCCCTTCTTAGGTTAAGACTTAGCTTAGTTTCCCTTTGGAGGTTAGGACCTCCCACCTTGTCCCCCCCAAAGTCCTCCTCCGTCTATCCTTTCACTCTTAGGCTAAGGCAACCCCTTTGGGGTGAGGTCATCCTTCCTTCTCCCCCGAAGATCCCTCCCCTCTCCCCCCTTCAGGTGTACCCCTCCCCCCTTGGCTCCTTCTAAGCCAACTGGCTGATTAGGAGTCTATAAGACAACGCCCACTCGGCTGAAGTCTTGTTATGCACTTGACTCCTGCCAGGTGAACACCTCTCCTCCTTTCTCTCCTTCTCTCTTTCTCTTGGGGGATAACGCCGCCTCCAAGTTTCATGACCCCTTGTTGCACCTGCAGCATCCCCCTTTGCAACATTGAGTTGGTGCATACCCCCACCCCCTTTGCAACATTGAGTTGTTGTATACCCCCACCCCCTTTGCAACATTTGATCATTATCTCTTGCAACATTCCTGCACTCTCCCTTTTTGTGGCTATACTACTTACCTCTTCAAAGGAACAAGGTGCATCCCGGGTGATGGTATGGTGTGGCATTTGTAAGGATGGCATCATAGGCCCCCTCTTTTTCGATGAACATGTCACTGGAGGCACCTACCTACGTATGCTCAAGGAAGAAGCATTTCCCAGTGTCTTGAACGAAGGAAATTTCCAACATGGTTCCAGCAAGACGGCGCTCCTGCACATTACAGCACCCAAGTAAGGGAATACTTGTACCAACAATTACCTGGTCATTGGATAGGACGTCGAGGGGCTGTGGAATGGCCAGCTAGAAGCCGGATCTCACGCCACTAGATTTTTATCTCTGGGGCCACATGAAAGCGCTGGTATACGCAGAGAAAATTAGAAGTGTTGAACATTTGCGGCAGCGCATTATTGGGGCATGTAACACCATTACTCCTGACATCATTCACCGTGTGCTTGCTGACTGGGTATCACGTCTGAATTTGTGTATTGAAAACAATGGTGGACATATTGAGCACGTTCTATAAATAAAAGCTTTTGTTTTGCCTTTTTTTATTATTTTTCCTATGATGCCGGACTTATGGGACACCCTGTATATATATAATAAAATGATGGGGATTTAATATGGTTAAATAGGCCAGATAAATTAGTTAAATTATTAATATAAAAGATTAGGATTATAAAAACTTAAATTAATCTATTAGATAATGATCGTTTCTAAGTTTTATCAGAGATTCAATGAAAAAGGAACGTGAAAATGTGTAAAGCGCGAATGAAACCTTTCTTCTTGAGGGCGAGACGGAGCGCGCAAAATTTTTGGGAGTGAATGAAGACGAGTTAGTCACGGAGAGAGGTCGTACAACAGTCATTCAGAAAATCCTGTTATTTTTATTTTAATGGGCATCGTGCCAGTGGGAATTAGGATCCATTTTTAAGATGAATTCGTAACAATATAGTAACTTCAATTCTTTCCTAGGCATACCTGATGAACCTTTCTTTCAAGTCCTAGGTTTATTCTTGTCCCGCGCAGGCCATATTCTTCATTTCTTTAGGCCTACTTGAATTCCAATCAAAAACTTTTCCTCTTTATTAATTGTATAAAAATGTAAAATTAATTTAATTTGTAAAAAAGAAACAAAATTAAAAGTATAAAAAGAAATGATGTTTCATAATTAAATTATAAACTTATATTTGTGGTTTAAAGGTAAAAACTTGAGGTTTTTTTATGAGTTAAAGGTAAATTCTGAAATTATTACGACTATAAACAATGTTAAGTTCCTTAGTTGAAAAGTTCGATTGAAAAACTAATAATAGGAAGAAAGACATTACTGGGTTTACGTTAACCGCATAAAGTTAAATTGTGCCGTCACACCCACCCACGAGCGGATCAACGAAGGAATTAATCATTTTCATTTTTGGATGTCGAATCCAACATATTTCAGCGTTCAATATCCAAGTAAATACGAAAGTATAATCTTAGCTGAATACATATATGTAATTATGTGTAGTTATGTGAATGTGTAATCTTAGGTGAATATCGTAACTGTATGTATTTCTAAAAATGTTTGAAGCTTATTACGCATAATCTTGAAGTAATTCTCTCTCTTTGCCTCTATATATTTAAAGCAAGTGCACATAACTTCCTTACTCTGCATCATCTATCAAGATTTACCATACAACTCCATTCTCTCCATTATACAGATGTCCGAATGTATATATATATATATATATATGTGGTGGACCGGATGTCAGTTTTTCAACATCTGCGGATGCGGATTTTTAATTTCAATATCCGCGGATGCGGATGCGGATATTTAGTTAATCTATCAATATAATATAGAATTATGAATATATGACATAATTTTTCAAATTTCGTGATATTACTATTATGGCAGGCAATGCATAAGAATTAAAATTAATATTAATGTTTTCATTATGATAAAAATAATAACTTTCTCAAAAGTTTCAGCCACAGAAAATTCAATGAAACAAGTTTCATTCAATTTTCTGTGTTACCAGCTATTTATATTTTGAGGTTTATATATTTGTTTGTTCATTAATAATTATTAATACTTTACATGAAATGTGCATGACTGGGCCTTATAAGCTACTTTATAAGCTAATTTAATTGTAAAATGCATAATTTATTAGAGGTAATATCCGCATAACATCCGCAGTCAGAAGTGCGGGTGCGGATGTTAAAAATTGATACGGATATCCACAGATGCAGATGCGGATGTAAAAAATTATGCGGATATCCACAGATGCGGATGCGGATATTTGGTCCACCACTAATATATATATATATATATATATATATATATATATGCGGGTGCGTATTTATGGATATACATACATATACCTGCATAATATGCAGGTATATGCATGTATATGTATGTATATATATATATATATATGTACGTATAGACATATGTACTGTATGTGTGTGTCTATGCATGTCTACATACATGCATGTGTAATTGTGTATATACACACTGTATGTGTATGTATGTATGTACGTATGTATGCTTCCTGTAGCAACTGATGTGCACACCAACTCGCATAAAAACAATAATAAATTGTGATAGTGACATTATTATGGTTGTTGTTGCTGTTAATATTGTTTTACATCGTGTGTTGTTTTATACTGTCTATACATACGCTCAGGAATGCATTAACTGTCGCACTATCATATGTATATATAAAGAAGCGTGTTATTATATGTTACTCTCTGTATATCTCTTGTATGCCTTATAACTGCAGCAAAGAACGATATTATTATTATTATTGCAGTTATTTAATTTGCTTCGTAACATCTATAAAGTCATATGACGGAGGAAACCTACAGTTTATAACTTACTCTTTCAGATCTTTTTTATATTTCTATTCTAGGAGAGTGTCAATATATATCAATATATCAATATATATCAATATATTCCCCCCCTATATACAGGGCGTCCCAAAAAAATGTATACACACTTTAACAGCTGATAGCTCAATTGATGTTTCTTTCTTTCCAAGTTAAACCCATTAGAATTAATAATGGCAGTCAGACTAAGCTTTGAACAAAGGAAATTCATTCTAAAATGCTACTGGAAGTGTGAAAACGCAGTTGAAGTGCAAAGACAGTTTAGGAGGGAGTTTCAAACAGATCCACCAACGCGACTTACCATCACTCGAATTAGAGATAAGTTTGAAGCCGATGGAACTGTTCAGAATGTCCACAAGAAGCGTTCTGGAAGACCACGGACATCGACAAGCCCCACAAAGCAAGAAAGAGTACTGGAAACGTATTACCAAAGTCCAAGAAAATCTGTGCGGCAAGCGAGTAGTGAGGTAGGAATTTCAGAATCGTCTGTCCAACGCATTTTGAAGCGCTGTCAATGGAAAAGTTACATTCCAAGATTAGTTATGCTATTAATGAAGATGATCCGGACCGAAGAGTGGAGTATTGCGAGTGGTACTTGGCACGATGTGGATGTGGATTGGACGAAGGGGTTTCGTAGAATACCCTCCGCGTTCACCAGACCTCACACCACTAGACTTTTTTTTATGGGGATACTTAAAAGACAAAGTCTACGCTATAAAACCTGCAACAGTCGCTGAATTGAGAGCAGCCATTGAACGAGAATGCACACAAATACCAAACGAAATGTTTCGTGATGTTTGCGATTCCATTGCTTCGCGTTATCAGCAGTGCCTGGACCAGAACGGACGTCAGTTTGAAAACAGGCGTTGACAAAACAATTAAATAATGTCTGTAGATTCTATTACATTTTGAAAATGAAATGTATTTTAATAAACACTGCCTTTATAATTATTTAAAGTGTGTATACATTTTTTGGGGACGCCCTGTATATATATATATATATATATATATATATATATATATATATATATATATATATATAATATATATATTATAATATAGGGGGGAATAAAGAATTTTATCCTTTCTTCGCAGGAGGAGATTGCAGACACCAATCAACCACGGAAGTACTCCGACCGAGGGGGACGTTAGGCAGGAGGCAGGGAATGCTGGTACTCCCGTTTCTCCTGTCATTGTCCTCCTCAGCTAATATTTTTTTGTCTCATCTACCCTGTAAGCAGTCCAACATGATCTCACACACTTCTCACACTATTATACATACAGCTTACACACTATACAATTAAAAAAAAAGAATGGCATCGTTTTTAAGAGCCTCAGAGTCCCCTTGCGAGGGGACCATAAATGTTCCCACTTCTGGCTCTTCCATTGCTGGAAACTGGAACGCAGACCCGGCCAGCGGGGCTGGCTTGTTCTACTAATACCTATTCGAGATGTCCTGGACGTCTGCCTGATTTACTTTTCATAAACTTCTGCAACATTCGTGGCCTCTCCTCAGATTTTCAATCTGTTGAATACCACTTCTCCTTTAAACCTCGCCATTTTTTCCTCATTGAAACGGCTGACAGCAACCCCTTTTCTGTACCCTCCTACTTTCTCTATAATCAATTTCATTCCAAAGATGGATGTTGCGTATACTCGTATGTAGGCGACGGCCTAACATGCTCTCGTATTCCCAATCTTGAATTTTCCGAATCTACACCCTCTGGCGACGGATTACATGCCAATCTCAAATTAAATAAACCTGCGCTGTCTTTCTCCTAATACTATTAACTATCCAAAATTCTTTGCCTACCTCACTTCCAAAGTGGGAGACATTACGGTACTGTATATCCCACTCTCCTTTCGCTGAAATCTCCATTTTAGGTGATTTCAATGTTCACCACTACCTTTGGTTTTCCTTCCATTTCACTGATATCCTTAGTGAACTAGTCCACAACTTTTCAATCATGAATGACCAGCACAGATTGTACAGTACCCTATTCGTATCCCTGATCGCCTTGGAGAGAGGCCCAACATTCTAGATTTATTTCTCACCATTCATCTTTCTTCCTATTCTGTTAAACTTTTTTCTCCGTTGTGTTCCTCCCACCACAGTCTTACCATATATCTGTTTCTTGTCCTATCGCTCCAGTTGAACCTTTAGATGCTCCCAAGATGAGACGCCTTTGGCACTTTGGCACCGCGGATTGAGAGGGCCTTTGGCAGCACTTCTTTCATTTCTCATGAAATGATTAGTGCTTCCTTGGTCGGGGCCTTTCTGAGTGCGCTGAACGCATCACGGAGGATTCTCTCGGACATGGAGGCGAACATCCTATATTCTTTTCCTATTACTAATGCAAAAAAAACTTGGTTAACTTTGTTTGTTCTAATGCTATCCTCAACAGAGTGGAAGATTTCAGAAGGTACCGTCGTCACTCAACTCCTGACACTTGCTCTGCTTATATTTCTGCCCGGAATTGTGCAAAATCTGTTCTTCGACTCGCCAAAAATTCCTTCATCAGACAAAAATGTGAAAACCTACCTAATTCTAATTCTTCTCGCTCTTTCTGGCACTTAGCCAAAAACCTCTCCAACAAATTGGCTTCCTCTTTCCCTCCTCTTTTCCCTCCTCTTCTCCTGATAAAGCTGAGCTCTTCGCTCAAACTTTTGTCCCCAACTCAACCCTGGACGATTTCAGTGCTGTTCCTCCATCTCCTCCCCTCTCTGACTTAATTATATCTGAAATTATATTACTTAATTATATCTCTCAAAAATTTGCTTTAAGCCCTGTCTGTGTTCAACTCTCGGAAGGCGTACGGTCCTGATGGTGTCCCTCCTGTTATTCTCAAGAACTGTGTTTCTGTGCTGATACCATGCCTAGGTAAACTCATCTTTGTTTTTCATCTGGTACTTTTTTGGAAGTTCGCTCTCATTCAGCATGTCCCAAATAAAGGAGACCGCTCTCAACCCTCTAACTGCTTTGAATTCTTGTCTTTCAAAAGTTTTTGAATCTATTCTTAATGGGAAGATTCTTAAACACCTCTCTTCTCACAATCTTCTTTCAGAAAGTCAGTATGGGTTCCGCAAGGAACACTCTGATGGTGATCTTCTCGCATCTCTCTCTGATTCTCGGTAATTCTCCTTTCGGGATTTTGGTAAAACCTTTGCTGCTGCGCTAAACATATTAAAAGCTTTTGATAGAGTCTGGCAAAAATCCCTTTAGTTTCCAAACTACCCTCCTTCGGTTTCTATACTTCTATCCGTGCCTTTATTTCTATTTCCTTTCTGGACAATTTATCGTCGAGGTTGTAGATGCCCATTGTTCTTCTAAAGCTATTAATAGTGGTGTTCCTCAGAGCCCTGTCCTGCCACCCGCTCTCTTCCTTTTATTTATTAATGATCTTTTAAGTTGCACTTCTTGTCCTATCTACACCTATGCCGATGATTCTAGCCTTCACTTCTCCACCCGCTTCACAAAGCGTCCCTCTCAACAGTCACTCCATGCTTCGCGAGAGACGGCTATGGAGCACCTGATTTCTGATCTTTCTACTGTCTCTGATTGGGGCAGAGAAAACCTCGTGGCTTCCAATGCCTCAAAAATTCAATTCCTTCATCTTCTACTCGTCACAATCTTCCACACGACTATCCCCTTATCTTCAACAATACACAACTCAATCCTTCATCTTCTCTTAACATTCCTGGTGTTTCCTTTTCTAGTGATGTTTCCTGGAAAGATCATATATACTCTCCCTCTAAATCAGCTTCTAAGAGGTTATGTGTGTTGTACTGGCTCCGCAGTTTCTTCACGAATTCCATTTAGCTGTTGTCTCTGTACAACTGTACAACTGTATGGAGTAAGCTTTTTATGTGTGGGGTGTCTCAACCCACCGGGTGGAATCAAAAGCTTTTCATCCCACCAGCTTCCCGCTTCTTATTCACTGTATTCAGAGCTGTGCCTAGCGGCGCTAATTAGCGACGCTAATTAATTAAATTATTAGCGCATCCATTTTTAGGCAATGTTAGGCGCTAACCGCTAAGCGGCGCTAATATAAATTAAAATGAATAGAGTCTTAGAATGGTATTCTCTATATTACGTTGCTTTTTGTGCATAATGCTGAATGCAGAATGTATAATAAACAGTTTCCTGAACTGAGTATGTAAAGGAGGACAATGTCTTTCCAATAAATAAGTTTAATTATAAATATCAAATTAAGCAATTTTCTTGAATACCCAATAATCATTTTAAAGATATAATTTTGTCCCCATTTGACACTATAAAAGATAAATGCATTATTATTATTAAAAAATAGTACTTAACCATACATTTCATGAAAATTAGCGCTAAAATTAGCGTTAGCGTTAACGCCTCTAATTTTAAAAACTGTTAGCGTTAGCGGCTAGAATTTATTTGCATTAGCGTTAACGTTAGCGGCGCTATATTTATCAGTTAGCGCGCACAGCTCTGACTGTATTCAATCTCTCTGTCTTCGCCGGAATGTTGCCTCACTCTCCACTATTTCCTTTAAGGAGAGTTTGCAGTACCAGACTTTCGACACATTCTCATTCCTTTTTTGTCCAATTCTATGACGCAAGGGTTAATCGGGTTTTTCAATCTTTTCTCTTCTCCACAGGTCAACTTTGGAACGGTCTTCCTCAATCCATCTTTAACCCTGTCTATGACCTCCTCCAATCTTTCAAATGCAGTGTTTTCAGCAGGCATCTCGAAAACTCTGGACCTTGATTTCGGTTCTCTTCTTCGTCTATGGGAAAGGTAATTTTTGCGAGTGATCGCCATTGGCCCCCTCCTTCCTGCATACTAAAACATTTTTGGATTTTTCACGGCGTGGTGTGGGGAAAAAGTGGGGTCAGGGAAATGGTTAGAAATGAAGCTCCTTTTACCTCTTGAACGTGCGTTTGTTATAAGCGCCGTACATTTTAAACTTAAGTTTTTTGACGATGCGAAAAAATGTGCGGTAAAAGTGTGAAGTTCAGAAAAGTGTTCATACTTTAACGCTGTTTTGACAGTGTTGCGTATTCTATTTGCAAGCCGAAAACTGAACACTTCCTCTTCGCTTTAATACTGATTTTGTAAACTTTTTCACGGAACAGTCTGTCTGTTCTCTAACAACCAACCAATTAGTTTATTAATCCCATAAAGGTCAATGAGGAATTAGATTGACGTTAGGAAGCAGATTCAAGTATAGTTACCCGCAGTTGCATATACGAAGCACGTTCAGAAAGAACGAGCATGTTCATTGTTCATGGGCCGTATCTTACTTGGATTTGATGTCACTTCGCCTTTATTAAACGTGACCTTTTGCCAATTTGTTTTTTTTTTCTACCAACACATTCCTCTGTATCGTCTCTTAATATACATCAAAGGAAATAGAAAGGAATAATAAAAAGTGAATATTTTTCATGGTTTTATGTTCTTGATACTTTATGAAATGTAACGCTTCACTCGTTCTAATTTAAATAAATAAATAATAATAAACATTCCAATTAGCGAGATGAACATTGAAAACGAACTGTTAAAGAATACTTTGTTGAAAAAGTAAATTTTTAAATAAAACTTGACATTAAAGGGACACAAACACGAAAATAAATTTCAATTTGATTTACTGAACTGCACCAAAAACAAACGGTACCGAATTACCCTTTCAGAAAAAGTTCGAAATTTTTACTTTAACCTTTTATACCTTTCACCTTTCACCTTTTACGAATGAGTCTTTAACCCACTAATGACTATGCAAACTTATTCTCTTCAACACTGTGCTCTTCATTCCATATCAATACGAATTTCTATATCCATCGAAACCGACCTGAAACTTATACTATCTATCTATCTATCTATCTACCTATCTATCTATCTATCTATTTACCTATCTTCCTAGCCAACTACCTACCTACCTACCTACCTATATACATATATATTCTTTCGGTTACGCATCGCTACAAGACATCTTTAATGGCGGCGTCTTCCTCTTCTCTCAATTTGTATAACTATAATCCTTCTTGTGACTTTCTTTTTTATCTTTTTTAATCGATCTCAACTGTTGATCCTTCCGCCAGGTTTCACTTCAACGAGTCCTTTATTCTCATTCTGTCTATACCTGCGCAGTCATGGCATTCCAATTGACGTTGCCTATTGCTCACTTTATTCCTCACATACCCACGCATGCCTACACACCTCAGAATTGTGGTCTTCGCACTTTACCCCGTTCTTTTATATACAAACTCCACCTTTTTCTATACTGTTCCAATTCATCTTCACAAATCGAGTATTCATTTTGGGACTGGAACGTAGTTTGTTCGTTGTAACAGGTGTCGGACAGGGCCTGACTCAGGCATAGTCATCTCGGAATGCTATTTGAATTTGTATAAGAATACGCGCACGTGAGAGAGAGAGAGAGAGAGAGAGAGAGAGAGAGAGAGAGAGAGAGAGAGAGAGAGAGAGAGAGAGAGTTTTACAGTTATAAGCTAACAAAGTTCGTAAGATCCACTGTAAACTAATTAAGAAAAAAGTAGAGAAAATAGAAAAAAGCAAGTGAAAATAAAGAATACTGAAAACGTATACCATCTTTATATTTGCGGAGGTGTAAAACTTTCACAAAGGAAGAGTCAGCCACTGCTGACAGAAAAAGCTATGAAAGAAGATTTATAGGAAAGTAGGAAAAAGTATAATGAAAAGACTGGCTTCAGAGTTTATTCAGACCATGCGTACACTTATCTTGTGTACCCGAATACACATTAGAGCACAGTGGAAAATATAGGATAGCATGAAACACTAAACTACTTCATTTAATCTACACCAGGCATTTTTTTAAAAAAATGTAATTATTTATTCATTTATTATATACAAGAAGTCATCGTTTCATCGTTGCATCATTTCTCCGTCGAGTGCCGAAGCCATTGCGCCTAGAGACTCGCTATTAAAATTTTACTATTTTCGGTGCCATTTTTTGCATTGGAATTACTTAGCTAAGGGATCAACGATCCAGAGGCACTTCCAGTCGATCAGCACACACCAATTTAAGAATTCCCACAAAAGTGCACAGGGAGGAAATGATTTTCCCTGTTTTTCAGGGAAGATTTATCATATCGTCATGTCGGGTTTCGACCCAACAGAAACACTATGGACTTGATTTTTTCGTTGAAAATGATAACTGAGAAGAGTATAGAGTGGAATAAAAAGGCGTACATTGCTTTCATAGACCTAGAAAAAGCCTTTGACCGGGTACCAAGAAATAGATTATGGCAGGTGTTGGAAGATCCAATGTATAGATTAAGTCATAAACTGATAAGGGTCATCAAGGGCTTGTATGAAATAAGCAGTAACACGGTAAGATCAAATGAAGGAAGAGAAAATTGGTTCAATGTGGTAACAGGGGTGCGACAGGGAAGCGTGATTTCGCCGCTGTTGTTTATTCTCTATATGGATAGATGTTTGAAAAGAATTTGTACTCGGGAAGATAAAGAACACACTTTCGTATACGCAGACGATGCAGCGGCGATAACAAGAGATCTTGAGGAGTTACAGAGAGCGCTACAAAGATGGGATGAAATTATGAGTGATCATGGCATGAAGATCAACAGGGCGAAGACCGAAGTGATGGCACTATCAAGGAATAGATAGAACATAAATGCACAAATAGGGGAAACACAGCTAAACCAGGCTGATAAGTTCAAATACTTAGGAGTGATTGCAAGTGAGCAAGGAAGTAGTGGAGAAGAGTTAAAAGAAAGAATTGGGAAGTGCTCGTGGACTGTGGGGATGCTTTATCCCACCTTGAGAGAAAAAAAAATGTACCAACTGGGGTGAAAATTTTAATATACACACCACGATTCTCCACCCATTATTAATTTATGGATCAGAGTAGTGGGCCTTGAACACTTCTCAAAAGACTAGGATTGAAGCAGCGGAGATGCTTTGAGGTTGATAAGGAGAGTAACCTTGAGGGACAGAATTAGAAGTGAGACAATAAGGCAAGAACTTGGAGTGCAGTCAGTATTAACTTGTATAAAGAAAAACCACCTAAGGTGGTACGGCCATATACGAAGAATGAGAGAGGAAAGGTACCCACTGCAATTTTATAATTGGACGCCGAGAGGAAGGAGACCAGTGGGAAGACCAAGGAAAAGATGGAGAGATACCATACAAGAAGCTATCACTGCTAGAGGAAGAACCATAGAAGATGTAGTATTAGTGTGTTCTTCGCATAGCAATTACTTAGAGAAGGGAGCACTGATCTAGAGGCACCTGCGGCTGGCCAGCACCCCCCTAATTTAAGAATTCCCCCGACAGAGTAAATATGCTTTTTTTTTCGAAATTCTATTACACACTATTAAAACTAAAATTCTTCTCTTCAGATTCCCTGAGGATGAATATGTCTCTTAGGAGGTTTTGGCTCCCGAGAGCTCTGAAACCAGATCAGACGAGCGGCTTCTGCTACATTTATTGCAAAAGGGAACATCACTACTTCGAAATAAAACTAAAAATTTCTCTAGCTGGCTAAATTAAATATACCACGATTTTTCTAAAAAGTGCTAACACTTCTACATTGTGTACCCAAGTAGCATACCTAAAATTGAAAACGTCTATTCGGAGGTTTTGACTCCCAAGAGATCACATCAAGCTTCCCTTCTCTACCAATAGGGTATCATCTGAGAACTCTTACTGTCCTGAAACCAGACCAGACCAGTGCCTCTTACTACATTTATTGACACAAGGAACATTACTACTACTCTCTCCTGACTAGCCCTCCCTCAAGCACCTCCCTTTTAATAATAAAAAAAAAGAAGAACGAATGAAAGAAAAAAAGAAGTGAGGAGAGGAGTGGCTTCCCAAAGTAATTTAATATAGCTATTCCGAGGTTTTGACTCCCGAGAATTCCATTATATTGGAAACAAATAAAGGTATTAAAAAAAGTAAAGAAAAGGCTATCATTTGAGAACTCCGCGTGCTCTGTAATCAGACCAGACCTGCGCCTCTTGATACATTTACATCTTAAGGGAAATTACTGGTTCTACCTCAATAAATAAATAGGTACCGGGTGATTACAGATGATCTTCCCGATTTTAAACATTTGTTATGAAAAAACTAACAAACCATTGGTGGAACAAAAACTTCATTTTTGACATAGCCCCAGAGGAAGAAGTCAAGGAGGGTTAGATCGGGCGAACGAGCCGGCCAAGGAATGGGCCCTCCACGCCCGATCCAATGATCAGGCAATTGCTCATTCAGGAATGTTGTAACATCAAAAGGAGCCACAAAAGGAGCTCATATTAAACTTCAATAGCTTGCAAATAAAAATTTTTGAGTTCTTCTTTATTTGTATATCTTGCTTTTCGCTGTAGTTTTGTTAGTCTTTTCATAATAAATGTTTAAAATTGAGAAGATCATTTGTAATCACCCGGCATAAAATAATGTACCTAAAGAGTAGCCTTCCTTTATACTTAATTTGCTATTCGGGAGTTTTGACTCCCGAGAATTCCCCTCAAGATTCTCGTCTCTACCAAAAGGGTATCATTTGAGAACTGCAACTTGACCCGATTAGTACCTCCTACTACAGTTAAAACAAAAAGGAAAATCGGGCTACTCCTTATACTAACTAAAATCACATCTCCAATTTTCTCACCCTTTAATTAATGCAAATTTATGCTACTACCTATTTGTAAACATATTAATAAAAGTAGGGTAGGCTATCCTACCTCTGAACTATCTTATAAGTAAAAAAAAAATCTTCGTAATGTTTGTCTCAAATCTTTTACCCCTTATTTTAAAACCATTGTTTCTCTTAAATCTAAATAATAAAAAAATTCTCATGATTTACGTTATCTAAACGATTTAAAATTTTGAACACCTGAATTAATCGCCTCTCAAACGGTGAGTTTCAAGTGTATACAAACTAAGCTCTTTGAGTCTATCTTTATAATGTTTGACTACATGACGCTGGAATATGCTTTGTTGCGCGGCGCTGGACCCTTTCTACTGTTTCTCTATCCCTCTTCATATAGGGCGAACAGAACTGTACAGCATATTCTAAATGTGGCTTAACAAGCGATTTATATAATGGTAAAGCAATATCTTTAAATTTGTATTAAAAATTACGAGAAATAAAACCCAATACTCGATTAGCTTTATTGCTCGCGACTGAACATTGTTTTGAGAATTTTAAATCCTTAGTAACAATGATGCATTTGATTTGGTTTTGCTTCCGCCCGAATTGTTTATTCTGACGAAGGTCAAGCTTGTCACTCCACTTTAATCATTTTACTCAGAGGCTTCATTTAACATATTATTTACCATACCATTTACTTTTATGGGATCACCTGAAGATCAGGGCCCCCAGCCTTCTCTAGTTAGCCTTATAAGGCTAACTAACGAAAATATCACGACCTAATCTAACCAATCGTTAGGTCAACTGTACGCCCTTGACGATTGGTTAAGTTAGGTCGTGATATTTTCGTTAGTTAGCCTTATAAAGTTAACTAAAGAAGGCTGGGGGCCCTGATCTTCAGGTGATCCCTTTTATGGTAACCTATATGCATGTCTTTACATTTATCTATGTTAAATTTCATTTGCCTTTTATTAGACCACTTTACTAAATTATTAAGATCACACTGTAAATTCTCTCCATCTAGTAACTTAATTGCTCTACCTGCAATTTTAGTATCTTCATCAAATTTAGAAATTGTAATCACTAAATTGACATGAAGGTCGTCAACGTAGGTTATGAAAAATACTGGTCCCAAAATGGACCCTTGTGGGACACCACTAGTTACATTACCCCACCCTCTCTCTTCCCCTTTGTTTCTACCAGTTAACCAATTATTTCTCCAGTTAAGAACTTGACTTCTTTTTCCGTAAGCTTTAAGTTTTACTAACAATCGTTTATGAGGAACTTTGTCAGACGCCTTTTGAAAATCTAATTATATTTTATATCTACCACTCTATTACAGTCCTGAATAACGATGACGTCATGAAAAAAGCCAATAAATTTGTTAAAAAAAACCATGATGTTGACTTTGTTTAATAAAATTATTGCTTTCAAGATGTTCGATTATACAATCTCGAATAACTGATTCTAAAAGTTTTCCAATAGAGCAATACCCCGGTTATCGCAAAGGATGGTTCCTAAAAGTCATTGCGAATAACGAATTTGCGAATATCGGGGCAATTTTCCCCATAAGAATCAATGTAATTAAGGGGGATGCGTTCCCCTATGGTACTAGGAAAATTCGGTCTCGGAAAATTCGGTCTCAGAAAATTGAAGTAAATCTATGAGTTCAGATAGCAAAAAATATTTAAATCACATTTTCCAAAAGTATAATGAAAACATAAACGAGAATTTGAAAAGATTTATTAAAGGAATTGTTTTGTTGCTTAAAACTTAAAACTAAAAAAGATACCCTAAATAATAGATAAAACATAAAAGAAGATTCGGTCTTGGAAGATTCGGTCTTGAGACTCGAAAAGAAAAGTTAAAATGAAATTAAGCTTATGAGCAACAGATTTTAAGACGGTAATTTTATCACTTTGAACATACTTTTGCGGGAGTATTTCGATGCGTGAATCGTGTTTCATATTTTTTCTTTTTACTTGTCTTGTCTCCTCGTTGCAAATGTGAAATTTTAGTCCGCTTCTAACTGATGATTTCAATGCGGAATGAAATGCTTCAAGGGCATTATTAGTTCGGGGCAATTTTTTTGACCTAACCTAACCTAACCTAACCTAACCGAAATTTCCAAGACCGAATTTTCTGAGACCAAATTTTCAAGACCGAATTTTCCGAGACCGAATTTTCAAAACCGAATTTTCTGGACACCGTTCCCCTACATAGTACAATATAACTATCATACAATGGGTGTAAAACAGTTAAACTAGCATTTACCTTTGTTGTGAGTGTCAATGGCGTACCGGAGCTGGCATAAAGAGAAGGAGAGGGTGAGGAGTTACTGGGGTAAAGAGGGGCCAAGGTCATCGGCCTCCCCACTCGAGACGGCACTGACACTACTGCTGTAGGAACGAGGACTAAAAAGCCTATGGAACGCGGACTTGGAGGTTGAAGAAGTTGGAGTGGCAGCTACATCAGGAGAAAAGGAGGAGGATTTGGGTTGGAAAAATGCATGAAGGGTCGGTTGGCGAGCCATCTTCCACTTCTCCTCCAGAAGCTCGTAATAGGCTCGAATGTCATTCTTGACGTTGCGGATGACAGTGGTGCTCCTCTCCACATTCGGGTCAACGTCCAACGCCATGTCCATGGTCCAGTGCCGTCTCGAATGAAGAAAGAAGCTTCCTCAGAACTGGAACTGGAACGGCGTATGAATACACAGCAAAAACGTCACTGCGCAGCCTGCTCGCGCAGCTTGAGCCACCAAGCACAATTCGTCCAAGGTCACAGACACACTAATTCACTTTGCGAATAAGCGGGGTATGCTTTGCGAATATCGAATATGGGTGTTCAAATAGCAATTGCGAATAAGCGGGGTTGCGAATATGGGGTTGCGAATAGCGAGGTATTGCTGTAATAGACGTTAGACTAACGGGACCATAATTTCCCACTTGTTGCTTACCCCCTTTTTTAAAGATTGGAGTTATGATACATTAGCTAATTTAAAATCCAAAGGAACAACCTTTGTAATAAGGAATTATTAAAAATTTGAAATAAAGGATGGATCACCCGAAGATCAGGGCCCCCAGCCTCAATTACCAAATGATATCTTCGTTAAAACTAACGAAAACATCACGACTCAACCTAACCAATCGTCAAGGTCGTACAGTTGACCTAACCGGGCATTCAATTTAATTTATTATTATTATTATTATTATTATTATTATTATAAAGCAAAAAACAAGAATACATTGGGGTCCTGATCTTCAGGTGATCCAAAAGGATCTATGATAGTATTACATTTTTTAACTCTTTTAGATGCTTTGGATAAAATAAGTGAGGATCTGGCGATTTATTAATTTTTAACTTATCTATACTAATATTTGTGACGGTCGAACTGCCTGCAAACGTTCTTTCTTTGTTTCTTATGGCCAAACCACTGGCCAGATTTGGATGAGACTTAGGAGATAGGGGTAACTGAGGCCGAGGAAGAAAATAGGCTATGTGGCGTTGGCCTCCGAGGTCATCTGAGGCCGCTGGAGGCCTTTGTATTCCGGATTGGTTAAAAGATAGTGACATCATAGACACGTCATAAAAGATAGTGACACAAAATGGGCGGAGCTCTAGCATATACCTTACCTTACAAAGGTTCCGCGCGATGATTTCTCATTTCGCGAAGGTCAAGCTTGTCGCCCCTCCTCTCGAGTTGGCCTGGTGAAGCAGTGAGTTGGATTCTTGCGCTCTCCACCTCACATAGCCAGGTACGCCCGGCTCATCGGGGATTGTTCTGAGCCAGGCGTCTACATATATATATATATATATATATATAAGAACATAGGCTATGTGGTGTTAGCCTCCGAGGTCATATATATATATATATATATATATATATATATATAAGAACATAGGCTATGTGGTGTTAGCCTCCGAGGTCATATATATATACACACACACAGGCCCTCTCAGAGGTCCAGAGAGGCCCCGGCCACTTCCAGCTTTTGAGGCCTACAGCTAAACCCAATTATTACTTTCACTGCAAAACATTATATTCAAACCTGAAAGTTTCTAAATTTGAGGCTTCCCTTAAGCTTGAAGCCCAGGCCAAATGGCCCTCCTAGCCCTCCCTCTGATAAGCCATATATATATATATATATATATATATATACCTTTCAACCTTTCAAAGGTTCCGCGCGATGTTTCCTTATTTCACGAAGGTCAAGCTTGTCGCCCCTCCTCTCGAGTTGGCCTGGTGAAGTAGTGAGTTGGTTTTCTTGTACTCTTCACCTCACATAGCCAGGTACGCCCGGCTCATCCGGGATTGTTCTGAGCCAGGCGTCTAATCTTCTTTTGAAGATGTCCACTGCAACACCACTCGTGTTTCTTAGGTCTTTGGGCAGCTGATTAAACAGGTTTGGTTCTCTCACAACAAGACTATTTTCTTTCAGGGTTAAGGATGTTCCCTGTCTCGCCTTTAATTTGGAAACACAACACAGTCTTCCTTTTCTACTTTCCACCGTTGTTTGGGGAGTTACAGGGTTCAGAGTAAGATTAGGGACTAGTTTCTCCATTATTTTCCAAGTGTAAATAATGGTGTATTTCTCTCTTCTCTTTTCCAGTGAATATAGGTTTAGTTCGCTTAACCAGAGCCGTTTCTAGCCATTAGGGGGCCCTAAGCAGTATACCCATTTGAGGCCCCACCCCTCCATCCACCAACTCACGCCTTACTACATCACCTCAGCACACACATACAAAAAATGTTAATAAAAAACAATTATGAAACAATTTTAATGAAAGATTTATGTCCAAAACAACAAATATGTACTTTCAGAAGACAAACAGAAAAAATACTCTTCATGAAATTCCTGAAAATTAGCTTCTACATTATTTAGAATAAATGACACAGAACTATGTATAAAAAAATAATGCAATTATCAACTACCAAACAATTACTAACTCTACGATACAATCGTGTAATAGCTAACAGTTATACAGAACAGTTTGTATCTTCAAAATTTTTGCCTCCTAGATTTTTTCTAGGCGAAATCATCAATAACATCATCATATGAAATCTTCCTGCCAACGTCCTGGTTGATGCTTATGATGCCAAGGCCACTGAGGCGATCCTGCCCCATTGATGATCTGAGGTATTTCTTGATTAGCTTCATCTTAGAGAAGCTCCTCTCGGCTGACGCTACTGTCACAGGTAGAGTGCAGGCAATTCTTAGTGCAACCCAGAGATTGGGGTATAGTTCCTCCAGTTGCTTCTGATGAATGAAGGAGAGAAGCTCCAATGCAGTCATGTTGTGTGAAGGTAAAGTCGGCAAGTTCTTAATTTCGAGGGCCAGTTTCTTCCATCAATGTCAGAGTCAGCTCCAGAGCTCAGTATCTTAGAGAGCTTTTCACACTTGCAGGACAAATCTTCTTTGTTCATTGTGGTGAAGTTTAGGAGAACCCCAAATATGTCCCTCACATCATCTAATGTTTTGAATCTCTCATTTATTGACCCGATGGCACAATCCACCACCACATTGAAAAATTTGACTTCCAGCCTCTTTAAGGCTTCTGTAAATGGTTCGTCAGGAGCTTCGTAAGCAAAGTGCTTTTTTGTGGATCTGAGCCTCTTCTCCTTCAGCACAGCCTCCACATTCATTTCCTCACATATGTCCCTAGCTACGACTTGTGCTGCAATAAAACCTGTGTTTCTGTAGCTGGTGAGTGAGTCTTTTGTTTTTGTGAGGAGGTTGACTGCCACATCAAACTGCATTGTAGGAGACTGCAGAAGTTTGCTCACATGGTTAACTGCATGAAGAATGTCATACCATACTACTGTGCAAATCTGAAAGCGATAAGACCCTACCTCCTCTGCAAGTGCTTGTGCTTCAGTCCTGGCTATGGCATCTGTGGCATTGTTTCTGACTTCCAACAGGGCCTCTCTGATGTTGTGGCTCTGGTATTGCACAGCCTCAATGCTCTTAAGTCAGCTCTCCCACCTGGTTTCACTCCAAGACTTGAGTGTTATGTTCACGTGCTTCTTTAGGATTGTCCATCTCTGTGTAGCTGCTGCAAAAAGGTTGTACAATTTTTGTACGTTGCCAAAGAAGCTGATGGCATCTGTGGAAGCTTTAGCTGCATCAGCCACTACAAGATTCAGAGTGTGAGCCCCACATGGAACATAAAGTGCACGACAGTTCTTCTCTAATAACCTTGCCTGAACACCTTTGTTCTTGCCCTTCATGTTCGCTCCGTTGTCATATGACTGTCCTCTGCAGTCATCAAAGTGAATATTCAGTTCATCTAGTCTCTTCAGAATCAGAACTGATAAACCCAGGCCTGTACTTTCTGAAGCCTCAAGAAAGCCCAAGAAGTATTCTTTTATTTCTGGTACTTCACCCATTTTAACAGTTCTGATAATAATCGACATCTGTTCTTGGTGGCTTATGTCTGGAGTGCAGTCTAAAATGAGTGAGTAATATTTAGCTTGTTTTATTTCTGCAACAATGGTATCCAAGATATTCCCACTAATGGAACCAATGAGCTCATTTTGAATGATGTTTCCTAGGTAACTTGAATGACTATATTGGCCACTTTCGACTCTGCTGATGTGTTGTTTCATCACTGGATCAAATTTGGCAAGCAGCTCAACCTCCTTCAAGAAGTTGCCATTGTCTCGATTGTACAATGTAGAGGAAGACCCCCTGAAAGCAAGGTTTCTCTCTGCCAGTGATTGGATTATACTTACAAGACGTGTGAGAACATCTCGACAGCGTCTTCGCTCTACCTCCATTAATGACATTTCAGTTTGGTTAATGGTCCTCCCAGTTTTTAGCCACAGTTCCAGATCCTTCCATGTTGCCATATTATCTGCCATGTTATAAAGAGCATCATTCCTTCTAGAGTACATCAGACAGCTTCGCTTTATTTTTCCCCCATTAATTAATGTTATGTACATGTAATGGTGATGAACGCTTCTACCGTCCTCTCTTTTAGGGAATGTGAAATCTGGACTGATTTGAAATCGTCCTCGAGACACCAGATCTGTCTTCAAGGTATCTGACAGGACAACTGGCCAGTCATAGGGATGAAGCGGTGGAGCAGATCTTGGTTCTTGTTGCTCACTAGAAATGCCTGTGTGTGGTGTTTGAAGCTGAACAGAAGATGGGCCACTTGTTGGTTCATCAGGCTCTACTTCTACTGGTGTTTGAGGTTGCATAGAGGATGGTCCTGCTGTTGGCTCATGATGCTCATCAGGCGTTGCTGAGGATGGCTTTTCCAAATATTTCAGTAGTGCTCCTGAGAAGAACATAACATTACATATTCTAAATGCAAAAAAAACACTTTTATTTTCATATTACATATTCTGTTAATTTTTGCTAAAATACTCTTTCTTGTCTTGTTTGATTATAATTGATCTGTGTGAACAGAATTTGAGGTGACGTGATTCATTAAATTTCACATTTCGAAATATTATAAATATTACAGAGACTAGCTTACTCTACACGACTCCTGAGCACTTGCCTAGCTTGATGGTCTACCTAACCTAGTTGCCTGAACTGTAATCATAAGAATATACAAGTGGCACATCTCACCTGTGCTACTGGAACGCTTCTCCTCCTTTATTTTCTTCTTTTTCCGTTTTTCAGCTCCTGATGGATAATGTCGTTTCATTTTCCAAGATGCACGAAGTCACATCTAGTTAACCACAACTAATCTGCTAAATAATAATAATCATGATAATAATGATGATAATAATAATAATAATAATAATAATAATAATAATAATAATTGTTATAATTGTAACGTTAATCAAATACATTCAAATAATCAGACCATTTAGGTTTTAACCAACAAAATTCACATTATCTGAAAAAGATGAGAAAAAAATTAATAAACTCGAAAACATAACGAAAATAATCCTAGGTTTTAAAGTGTTACAAAATCTCTTAATAATTAGTAAATTAGTGAAATAATGTTTTACAGAGCTAGAAAAATAGGAAAATAGGAAAATATAAGCATATAGTAAGAATAAAGTTAAATCATATAGAAATAAGATCTCACAATCTCACAATAGTTATTTACACATAACGACCAAAACGTTTCGTTTGTCTCCGTTTTATCACATTTGTCTCGTACAAAAACTTTAATTAATACGACATTAATAATAATAATAATAATAATAATAATAATAATAATAACTTCAGCTATATTCCTATTCTTGCCCACTGAGCTATGACCTGGGAGTCTGTCTAGAGGCCCCCCAGTAGCAGCGGGGCCCTAAGCGGCCGCTTAGTCTGCTTATGCCAGGAAACGGCCCTGCGCGTAACCTTTCCCAGACCTGGGTCCCAAGACCCAGATCTTCCCAGACCGCGTAACCTTCCCTTTCCTAAATATATATATATATATATATATATATATATATATATATATATATATATAGGGTATGTGGTGTTGGCCTCCGAGGTCATATATATATATATATATATATATATATATATATATATATATAGGGTATGTGGTGTTGGCCTCCGAGGTCATATATATATATATATATATATATATATATATATATATATATATATATATATATCGAAACCTACGGTAAAATTATTGAATGCCGGTTAGGTTAACTGAATGCCCGGTTAGGTCAACTGTATGCCTTTGATGATTGGTTAGGTTAAATCGTGATATTTTCGTTAAAACTAAAGAAAATATCACGACTTAACCTAACCAATCGTCAAGGGTGTACAATTAACCTATCCGGCCATTCAATTAACCTACCCTGGAATTCAATGAATCTACCTGGTCATTCAATTAATCTAATCAGGCATTCAGTTGACCTAACCGGGAATTCAATGAACCTAATCGGGCATTCAGTTGACCTAACCGGGCATCCAATTACCCAATCGGGCATTCTGTTGACCTAACCGGGCATTCAACTAACCTAACCGGGCATATATATATATATATATATATATATATATATATATAGTTCAACTTCCACCCGGGCAACGGCGGGTCGCTCCGCTAGTCTACAGTATATAGTGAGCAATCTCTTCAGTGTAAAAAGTTACGTCAGTAAGTAATGGAATTCCATTTACGTTACTCAACATACAATATTACTAGCCTTTGAAATAAAAGATGCCTCTTCAACCGTAAAAAAGTTATTTAAAATTAGAGCTATCTCCTTATAGTTATTTATTAGTCCCGTAGCACAGACCCTGATTTTACTGGAACCCTGCATTGTTTGTTATAAAGCAAATTTTTACATATTTTGAAAGCTTATACCACCCCATTCAAGAATCCATCGGATGTACACCTGACCCCCGCTTGGCTTTTTCAATATGGCCGCCATTTTCCAAGATGGCCGGCGAAACTGAAAAATCCCATATCCTGGTCAATACTTGATGGATTTTGATGATCTTGGTGTCATTTCTAGGGGTTTTTAGGATGATGAGTCGATCTGGAGGGGTTGCAGATAATTTGGGAGTCATTTTGACCCACATTCGTCAATACTCAAGGTCATTGGAGGTCAAACGCCCCCCGAAATAAGGAATATCCCATATCCCGGGCAGTCGTGGAGATATTTTGGTGATCTTACTGTCGTTTTTATGGTTTTGGGCGAGACTGAGTAGTTCTATAGGCACATGATAACAGTAGGATATCATTTTGCAACTCCATGGGTCAAGTCAAGGTCATTTGTGGTTAAAGTTTGGCCTTGAAATATGATAATGCCACAATTGACATCACTGTATTTGCTTTATTTCAGTGACAATTTCCACAATCTAGCTAACTGCTGAGCACTTAACATCTTTTCTGGAGATAAAACCAGATCATAATGCTTAAATGACATAACCCACATTATATGGATATGGATATTCGGATATAAACCACAATTTATGCTGAAGTGCAGGGCACATGCATTCTATGGAAGGTTGCAAAGCTACAAGATATGACCTCGTAAGCAAAACAAAGCTCACACCTAGCTGGGGGATTGGCATTGACAACTTTGATGCAGTTATTCACATTAGGTAACCATTTACTGGGGGCAAATATCAAAAGACATGGTTGTGTCAGGATCGTCAGGATCATCAGTTGCTCTTCGTTTGCGTTTTGGGTCAATGGATTGTTGCAATCCAAGCCGGTGGCACATGCACAGAACATTGTGCAAGGGATTCCGCGTCCCATGCAGCCGCAGCGACTCCCCCTGCATACTGATTGTGATTCACACCCACATCTGATTAGCTTCAGAACTTCATCTGGTGCTAAGCACACTCCTTCACCAACTGTTTTTGGGATGAGAACTCTGTTTGTTCCGTCTCTCTCCCACCCATAATGCACAGGATCAAGTGGTGGTGGGTCACACTTTAGTGCATCGAGCCAGTTCGCCACAGTGTAGTGGGCTCTGAGCACATTTTGATGGAAAGCTTCAGTTGTTGGTGGTAGAGAACATAGTTTGGGTGCAGCAGTTCCCGACTTCCCTGTCTTCTGAACCCATACTCGCTGACGACACTCAGTAAGAGATGAGGATTTCTTATCCCCATAGCATGCAACAATGAACGCTGTTGCCTCTTTCTCGATATGGTCAAAGCATGCATCAAGGGACCCCAGCTTGTCTAGCTTCCGACCCTTCTTGGCTGTGGCAATGGCAGTGGCTTTGCCGATGCCATGTATTGCTGCAACTGTGTCCCAACCACTCAAAGCGTGTAGCTTGAGGATTTGTGGGATGATGTCTTTGTGCTGGGTTACAGTTGCTCGGATGTCCACTGATTTTCTGCCACGCACTGGAGACTCCATAATCATGGGACAGACTAGTTTCTTAAATTCATAGAAGTGAGTCAGCATGGCAAACACCTCTGTGTCATTACAAATGATGGAGATGCGGCATCAGAATCTTTCTCAGCTTGTGCGATAGCGTGTTGTGTTATTATAACGTCAGCCTCTTCATGAGATGATGAGAGCTCCAATGCTGTTCTACTCCTGCCTCGCACAATGGAAGTCGGTATGGTCTGCCACCCTGCAAGCACTAGCTCATGGTCTTGGGTTACAGTTGCGAGATATTCACTGTCAACAAGGATTTTCTCACAGAGCAGCCTGTTTAGTTGCTCCTTGTTCGCGGTGCACGTGAGAACAGCGTCTCTTGTAGGCAATCGGGTGTTGAGGTTCAGCTTGTGAACTCTGCTGCTCTTGCTTCTCATTGCCCGAGTGCTTGATTTCGGAGAGAAGTCATAGTAGCCATCAAAAGCTAGTACTACAGATGCATGATAAAGATGTTTCGGTAGCCATACTTTGAAGGTTTGGATAAACGTAGCAACTGTGCCACTAGCAGGCCAGTCGACTGTCCACAAAACAGCTGACACATCCATGATAACAACTGTTGGTCGATCGCATGTTCGAGAGGATGTTTCCACTCCCAAGTTCTGCTTCAATGCGGACTTAGCTGCAGTTCTCATTAAGCCATCTGGTTGGAACAGTGCGGGTGGGTTTTCCGCAAGCTCTGTTGAGAATACATGGGTCAAGTCAAGTTCGCGTTCGCTCATGAGCAAACCGATGACGTGTGCATAAATCGCTTCTTGGTCCATAACCAAGTGGGCACCCACCTTGATATGTTTCGTTTTA
This sequence comes from Bathynomus jamesi, assembly GCA_023014485.1. Taxonomy (NCBI): domain Eukaryota; kingdom Metazoa; phylum Arthropoda; class Malacostraca; order Isopoda; family Cirolanidae; genus Bathynomus; species Bathynomus jamesi. Next base: position 462,466 of record JAJOZX010000031.1, read on the forward strand.
CTTGCAAAGGTGATGACATGTTTGGAAATGGTAATATACACTCACTGACTTTCAAACAAAAGAGACAGTTTTTTTTAGGGTCATATACTGGGCCTTCACTGAGAACAGCACTACGTAGTCTTTTTGGCTCCACTGTAGGGGTATCACATTCTCTCTTTTTCATGAATGCTGATAAATTCCGCTTGGACACATAAGTAGAAACACAGTTCTTGTGACAACAAAGGATTTTTGCTCCATCTTCCAAGAGAGGCTCTAGTCTCGCTCGAACATCTGGCTGCCCTCTGATGTCGCTGCTCTCTATGATTTTCTGAATCCTCCCACAATTTGAAAGACCTTTCTGACCTCCAGGACAGCTACGCAGGAAATCCTTGAAGAAACATTCGTCTGCAGCTTTTGTAGAACTTGAAAAATAAGAATTTTGTTTACCCATTCTTCAGAGTACAAATCGCATTGAAATAATTTATCCTCAGCAAATGAAAACTAAACAATGCTCACCTGGTATATTCTCCATATTCAGCAGTCAAAAAACAATTTTGGAATCAGCACAACCAAGACGTCATCAAACCACCAGGTGGGCAGCACCATCAGCAATAATCAAAATAAGAGGAATAATTAGACATATTGGAATTCATCTTACCATGAGGAAAATAATCCCTGATTTCATTTTAAACCCTATAGAACTACTCAGTCTCGCCCAAAATCATAAAAACGACAGTAAGATCACCAAAATATCTCCACGACTGCCCGGGATGTGGGATATTCCTTATTTCGGGGGGGGGGGGGAGTTTTTAATTTGTTAAACTTATTATTATGAACGCTTTAACGTTAAAATACGATACTTTTAAACTGTTCTCTATGCCAGAGTTTTTCAAACTTTTTGAAGCCACGGAACCTTTATTTAAAAAAAAAAACAATTCACTGAACCTTGACCAACAAGTAAAATTTTAATGATATAAGGCAAGTGGTAATAAAACACAATTTATGCTCACTGCAGTTTATTTAGGTAATTTACGAAATTTACATATACATTTATATGAATTTCACAAAACGAAATATGCAAGTTTAGAAATTTACAAGAAAAAAAAGACAATTTACTTTTATTGACCTATTTATTTTAAATTCCCCTCCCCACATTACTGTCAGCATAAAAGAAATTATAAATATAAAAAAATATCATGTTTATTGTAAAATTAAAGTTTTCGTTAGCAAAGATCTTTATAAAACATCATCATATATTTGTTTATTTATTTATGGATATCTAATCGTTTGAATTAAAATTCTCTCTCTCGCCCACTCTCTCTTTGCTTACGCCTTTCAAAATACAATCACTGAATTCGCAGAATGTATATCGTAAATTCATCCATGCCAGTTGATATTTTATCTTACCTCTCTCTCCTTCTCAGTCTCTCATGACATGCCCCACGGAACCCCATCAACCTACACTATGTTACTATTTGTTCTCTTATTCGCGTTAAGTTTCCCCACAACTGACGAGTCCCATTTACTAATCGAGAAAGAACTATTTCGTCTTGCCTACGTTTTACGTAAATCCTACTTACTTTATCAGTTAATCTAACCAGTTGGTCGTTACCTATTTCATTTAGGTGTACGCCATCCCAAATAAATAAATCCTGCGAATAAAAATGACTAAAAACTAGTGAATTCAACCCCTTCAATTACACACATCGCTTCTGACTTTGTATTAAAGTATATCGCTTTACTTAACAGTTTATTATTTTCATAGAATCCTCGGTCCTACTGTTAAAATTATACAAATCATTGCCTCCAACGAAAGAAATTAAAATCGAATTAATTGTTTCTACAGCGTGGCCATAAACTCCTTTAATTGCTAAGTTAATATACTTTAATTTCACTGCAAAGGGACTTTGTGGCCACTCTGTACTTTTAAATTCTTTTCCTCCTGCTCAATACGCTCGATTTTAGCGCCTGGTACGCATATTCTTTTTCATTTTACCAAGTTTCTCGAACAGAATTAGTTATCTACATGCCTAACTGTGGACGAGCCAATCAAAACTGTTTCATTTTCATTATTATTTGTATCTAAAATAGATTCGGCTCTTTTCCAACATCCGGACCGTTCTTTATAACTAGAAAGTTACATTATTATTATGTGGTTTTACGTACTGAGTTCAAAACGTTATTCATTTTTTGGAGAAATGAAAAATAAAAAAGTTACAGCAATTTTTATTTATAATATTTACATATATCTCCAAGAATGGTCAAAATTAAATTTTGATCTTTGTGACGCTGATGTCACATAAATTCACGTAAATAGCTTTAATACATTAGCTTTAACACAGTCGAAAAGAGTTTCTCGATCACGGTGTGGTACTGCGTATAAAAAACATTCTTTTGTTTCACGACATATTCTACTCTGCCTCGATTTTTCAATTGAATAACCTTTAATTGAATAACCTTTATTAATAATAAAATAAATACATTCGTTTCAATTTACAATGACACGATTAATTGTGAAGCTCGACTATTTATTTAATTTAATTTGGCCCTTAAGCTTTGGGCTTTACTGAGCTCTTATTAAAAATAAACAGCTAGTTGTTATTAATTAATAATAAATAAATAAATAAGTATTATTAATAGTTACCAATACCATACAAGGAAACCAATATTATACATGAGAGATAATAACTGAACAATCTCAAGAAGTGTGTTTTTAATACTAGATTACACACGAGAAATTAATAATTGGTAAACAATAGTAATGGACATTAATCCTAGATTTTTGTTAGTATGCCATTATTAATCTGGAATTCAACTCGGTTTTAAATAAATTTACATTCACAATATTTTTTATATTGGCACTTAAATCATTCCATAGTTTCAATCCAATGAAAATGGGTAGTTTTTGAGATGAAGACAATCTAAATTGAGGTATAACAAGCTTTGATCTATTTCTGGTCTGATACGAGTGGATTTCTTGACGAGTTACAAAATATCTATTTACCCATTGTAAATTAATGATTTTGTTCTTACACTCGTAAATAAAACTAAAATGTGCCAGTTTGGTTATATCATTGAGCTTTAGTAGGTTTAGCTCTTTAAATAATGCACTAGAGCAGGGGTCGGGGAATTTTTTTGGGTATTACCCAAAACTCTATTTGAGTAAGGTGAAATTACCCCCAGACTTCAAAGTAAACAAAAAAAAGCCAATTGCTCTTAAAATTGTTGCATATAGTATACAAAAAATTCAAATTAAAAAATGGAAGTGTCTCTCATACCGCAAGCATTACCTCCAAAATTTTTAAATTTACCCCATTTGGGGTAATTTACCCCTGTTCCCCGACCTCTGCACTAGAGTGATCAAGGAAATCAGCATCAGATAATAACCTTATTGATCGTTTTTGGATGACAAAGATACCATTTAATGCATTGTTAGCGGAGTTTCCCCAAACAAGGGTGCAAGTACGTTATATAAGGAAGAACAAGAGTATGATAAAGAGTCAATAAAACTTGTTTAGGGACTACATTTCTAAGTTTAAACATTATAGCAACGCTCCTTGAAATCTTTTTCGCGATATAATTTACATGATCACTCCATTGCAAATTCTTATCTAGCATTACGCCAAGAAATTTTGTTACAGTACACTCCTTTATAGTGATTTCATTAACATTAAGTTCATCAAGACATACATTTCATTATTAATAAAAATCATGAAATTTGTTTTACTGGTATTTAGGAAGAGTTTATTGGTGGTCAACCATTTCATTACACTGATGAATTCTGAATTAAATATATTCTTAGCGCCTCGGTGGTGCAGTGGTTAGCGTCGCTGACTACGAATCCATCGGCCCCGGGTTCGAGACCCGACGGCAGCAAAACTCAGCTGTTCATCCTTCCCCACAATAAAGAAAGTGGTTGGTAGATAAATGGGTACCCTAGGTGGCCTAGTGGTTAAGTCGCTGGGCTGCTGATGGGGCGTGGTTCGGATTCCACGTTAAACTGTAGGTCTAAGGTGGAGTGAAAAGCTTGACCTTCGTCAGAATGAACAATTCGGTCGGAAGCTTATCAAAGGTTAATTAACATCTTTGTAAGAGAAAGAGAGTTGTACCATCTGCAAACATTATGAAGTTCAGTATATCAGATGAACGTGGAAGGTCATTTATATATAATAAAAATAACAGTGGACCCAGAACTGAGCCCTGTGGCACACCGTATTTGGCAAACGCTTTAGTTGAGCAATACTTGTTTACTGATACAAAATGATATCTATTGGACAAATAACTTTTAAACCAATCACTGATTGCTCCTCTAAAGCCGTAACAATATAATTTAGTAAGTAGAGTATTATGGTTTACTACATCAAATGCCTTACTCAAATCCATAAATATTGATATCATTATTTCTTATTGTACTTTCTTTTCGATTCGAGAGTTTCGTCTATTTCCACCGTTTTGTCTTTCCCTCCAATAACGATCAGATTTTTTTAACAAGGAGTTCGCGCAAATCTGAAATAAATAAGCATAGGTTAGGTTAGGTTAGGTTAGGTTATTTTTGCTTACCTCTCTAAGATAGTTGTTGAAATCGATATATGTAAATAATGGTAATAAAAATTGCTGTAACGTTTTTATTTTTCATTTCTCCAAAAAAAGAATAACTTTATTGAACTCAGCACGTAAAACAACATAATAATATTGTAACTTTCGAGTTATAAAAAACGGTGCGGATTTTGGAAAACTCGATCCCCTCTTAGGCTTAGCACCGTTTTTAACTAAAATAAAATTATTGATTATATTATAATATATTTTCGATTGAATATGACCAGTAATTTCAACTACCTTCGCGTCAAGTTTTTGTACTTTATCCAGAACAAGTTTAACACATGGTTTAATTTACCCAAGAAATTTATAGTACAGGGTGGGCAAAAAAGTCTGGAAGTTAAGTGGAGCTGAAGACAGACGTTTTCATACCACGAACTCCATAGCTTAGAAGACATACTCCAGGACTGATGAAATACTCGGATAATCGCGTTGGTTGATTTTTTAATTCTTTGCATGAATGAGCACGTCTTGTTACCTCCGGGAAACTCGGGACATTGCTGGTAGCAAACATTTGCGAAGCTGAGCATCTCGGGGGTAATTTATGCAGGCGTCTAAACGACCTGTTGTATAACAAATTAGAGTTCTGCCAGAACCTTTTTTATAATTCACCCAGAGTTAGTTTCCGTATACTGTATATAACTGCAGAAAGTACGAAAGAGAGTGTCTTTAGCTTCATTCGTACAGAACCGAAAGTTCCTTATATTCATATTCGCTTTAGTACAAAGGCTTCGAGATTGTTTTCTTATATCTGAGTCATCACTCAAGGAGCTGGTGATAGTTTGACCCGAATATTTAAGCTCTTGTACTTCCTCAATTACTTCACCTCTCATTTTAAACCTAATATCAGCTGGTTAATTACAGCTTTTAGGATGAAATTGCATAACCTTAGTTTTTGTAACATTAAAAAGAATATTATGTTTCTGTGATTATAATTTGCAGACTTTTAGCAGCCGATCCAAACCTTTAACAGAGGGACTTATTGACACCATATCATCGGCATAAACTAAGCTATTTATCCTTGTGTTATCTAGACAACATCCAACTGTTGCCTCATTAAATGAAGCAATTAATCCATTAATATACACATTAAACAGCAGAGGAGAGAGCAAGGAGCCTCGCCTCACCCCGCAAGAGGAACCAAAACATTCGGATAGTACATTGCCCCCACTTAACGGTAAAAGATTGGTGGGAATACCAAAATTATATATATATATATATATATATATATATATATATATATATATATATATATATATATATTAATAATAATAATAATAATTGATAATAATGATGGAACTGGCCCGGTCAGAACAGGGCTTCAAAAGAGATGGTCCGAACTGGTTCGGACCTGTCCAGACCAGTCCACTGTTTTACACTTTTTGCAAGTACCATACGAGTATACAGAGTGAATTTTAGCTAAACTATTTTTTTTAAATGTAATAAGAATAATGGTCGAGTAACATATTTCTGCTACAATTTGTGACTTAACTGTGAAATACTGTAAACATATTTGGATTTTGGACCTGTCCCAGGATCTCAGGTTACATAACTAATATATATATTATATATATATATATATATATATTATATATATATATATATATAATATATATATATATACAGTGCTTTTTCCTGAAAAAAAGGAAGGTACCGGAACTCTACTATATTTTTTACGATCTTTTCTGGTAATTACTCCATCCCACCCATGACCATCCTAATCGAAGAGAGAGAAAGTCCCTCTTTTGATGTTTAAAAATTTGTCACGTAACAAATAAACGATAAAATAGGAATGGAAATTGTTTACTTTCATATCTTTTTGCTTATTTTTGTTGTCACTTCATTAAAAGGTACCTGTACGCCGTACTGGTGTGTTCCGGCAGAAAAAAAAACTATATATATATACACACCTTTGGTTTGTTTCCGCCCGAATTGTCCATTCTGACGAAGGTCAAGCTTTTCACTCCACCTTAGACCTACAGGTTAACGTGGAATCCGAACCACGCCCCACCAGCGTCTTAACCACCAGGGTACCCATTTATTTACCAACCACTTTCTTTATTTTGTGGAAAGATGAACAGCTTGGTTCTGCTGCGCGCCGCCTGCCGTCACCGGGTCTCAATCCAGGGGCCGATGGATTCGTAGTCAGCGACGCTAACTACTACACCACACTACACACACACACACATATATATATAGATATATAGATATATATATATATATATATATATATGTGTGTGTGTGTGTGTGTGTGTGTGTGTGTGTGTGTGTGTATGCGCGCGCCCATGCGCACGCGCGTTTTCCATAAAGCCTCGACAATTTTTCGTTTGAACGTTACAGCATATATTATTATATGAAACCTTTTCTTGAATAAATCAGACATTTCAAGTATCTTTAATATTCGTGTGTGTGTATGTGTGTGTGTGTGTCCGCGCGCAAGCTCATAAAAGTTTATAAAAGATGGCTCGATCTCTTAAACTATCGGTCAGCAAAAAGAAAGGTCCCACACGTATTTATTTAAATGTGAGCAACGCAAATGCACAAATTATAGAAACACACACACACACACACACACACACACACGATTTGCACATCATAATTAATGCAAGTATACTCAGGTAAATATAATATTCCTGTATACCTCAGGTAAATATGGATATGCAATTATTATAGTTAAAAAAAGAAAAAAAAAAAGAAAATCGATTCTTTATGAAAAACAACTATAAAATATGAAAAACGATGTGTGATATAAAGTTAATTGACAGAACGAACATCAAAGAATTGCCGCAGGAACAAACGTGCCGACAGAATAGTTGCCAGTTTGTCATTTTTTAAATTTATTTTTTTTGAAAGAGTTGCCATTTCATCCCTTGTTATGTTATTCGTATATATTAAAAGTTCTCTCGAATTAATTATTTATGATGTCATTGATATTATTAATTATATTTTTTCACTTTATTATTATTATTATTATTATTATTATTATTATTATTTGTGTTAAGTTAAAATGTGCGTGGATTTGACAGTTATATTTTCTCTCTTTTAACATATGAATAGGGAGGATATAATTTTGTTTGAAAAACAAAACTAACTTTCGTTGATTTTCCAACAAGATGCCATTGATTGAGTAACCGTTGTGGAAATGACAAAGGTCTTTTCTTTTTTGTATTATTGCATTACTTTTCTAAGGACTTTTTTAAAAAGTTTAATGTCAAATTACGTAAATAGAAAATTTTACCTTAAAAAATTCTGATATAACATTACAACTCGCAATAAAAGATACGAGAAAAAAGGTCTAACCGAGAACATGTCATTTTATGAGATGGAATGGCATGCATTTTTCTATTAAAATGTATTCAACAATTATTTATTGTTACTACTTCACTCATTTTACGATAAAAAAATAACACCATAAATACAAATCTCGAACGGGGTGAGTTTCCTCCTGCTTTAAAATTAGTCATCGCGCTCACTTCCTAACACTATTTCCCGTTAGATTAACGAGGTTAAGCGACGCTAGGTCTCTTTTGTGGTTGGATGGGTGACCGTCCTCCGCGTTTAGAAAATGTAGCGACCCGTAGACGATTCGGGTCTCACGTAAAGCTGTAGAGCACTTCCGTCGCGTGACCTTTGCTGTTGTGAACGAAGGAGGTTAAATAACCCAAAACATCTTTATAAGTCGTTGCCACACGTAGGCCAAATACTTGCGCAAATATACTGAAACATTGAAATACTACAGTTTCAGCGTTTGAGAAAGTGTATCCGGCCTTTGTAACCATCAAGACTATTAAATCAGTTACCAAAAGGAATAAGAAATGCGACTGGTGTTCATGTGGACGTCTTCAAAAGAAGACTAGACACCTGGTTCAGGATAATCAGGTGTGTCTGGCTATGTAAGATAGATAACAAAGGAACTCTTTCCTTCATCAAGCCATTTAAGAGGTAGGACCATGACCCTGCCCTCCGGGTTACGAGGTTATAGTGAACCACACCTATTTCGCGGCTCATTGTATTCCGACTTTAGACATCAATTGTACACGTTCTTCTTCCTACGTGTACACATAACAATACATACATCAACAACAAATCGCCATGCAACTCCTGATCTCACTCAGCTTATATTTCTGTCCGGAATCGTGCAAAATCTGTTCTTCGACTCTTCAAAAGTTCCTTCATCAGACAAAAATGTGAAAACCTACCTAATTCTAATTCTGCTCTCTTTCTGGCACCAAGCCAAGAACCTCTCCGACAACTTTATTTCTTCTTTCCCTCCTCTTTTCCATTCCGACGGCTCAGTTGCCGTCTCCTCTCCCGATAAAGCTGAAATCTTCACTCAAACTTTCGCCTCAAATTCAACCTTGGATGATTCCGGTGCTGTTCCTCCATCTCTTCCTCCCTCCGACTTAATTATGTCTGAAATTAGAATCTCTTCCAAAGATGTTCTTTTTGCCCGATCTGGGTTCAACTCTAGGAAGGCGTACGGTCTTGATGGTGTCCCTCCTGTTATTCTCAAGAACTGTGCTTCTGTGCTGACACCATGCCTAGGCAAATTCTTTCGTTACTTTCTGTTATTTTCCCTTCTTGTTGGAAGTTCTATTTCATTTAGCCTGTCCCAAAGAAGAGTGACCGCTCTCAACCCTCCAACTATCGTCCAATTGCTTTAATTTCTTGTATTTCTAAAGTTTTTGAATCTATCCTTAATAGCAAAATTCTTAAACACCTCTCTTCTTGCATTCTTCTTTCAGGTCGTCAGTATGGGTTCCGCAAAGGACGCTCTTTTGCATATCTCTCTGACCCTTGGTCATCCTCCTTTCGGGATTTTAGTGAAACCTTTGGTATTGCGCTAGACATCAAAAACTTTAGATAGAGCTTTCCTCTCTAATTTCCTTTCTGGTCCATCTATAGCTGCGGTTTTAGATGGCCACTGTTCTTCTCCTAAAGCTATTATAGTGGTGTTCCTCAGGGCTCCGTCCTATCCAGTGCTCCCACACACACGTCACTCAAATTCCTGAGATAAGGGTAAAAATTTGCTGAGATTTCTTATTTTTTCTTTATTTTTACCTAAAAATTTTAAATTGATGTAAACACTTTTTTTTAATATGACCAAATTCAGTACAAATGTATGGCATCGGCCAGTGTATTAACTAGTAATACTGATTAGTAATGCTGTACCGCACTTCTCAAAGGCCATCCAATTTTGAATTAGATTAATTTCTTGACCTAAAAGCACCTAAAGTATGGCTAAAAGTTATAATATAATCAAAATAGTATCATAGCATGTATTGTAGAATAATAATCATTGTTCATATACAGCATTGTTTATATGGTAGGTTTCAAAAATATTTTTAGCAAAGATAAAAATCAGTTAGGCTCGAAGTGAAGCACCGTGTGAAAAACAGTCTTGCCAGATTATATTATTATTATTATTATTATTATTATTATTATTATTTTAGTCAATATTCCAGAGAAAAATATTCTTAGATTTCTTGATTTTTTCCATTTCCTGAGAAATTTCCTCAGAGCGTCTAAATTTCCTGAGAATCAGGAAAATTCCTTAGAAGTGGAAACAATAGTCCTATCACCCATTCTTTTCCTTTTATTTATCAATGATCTATTAAATCGCACTTCCTGTCCTATCTACACCTATGCCGATGAGTCCAGCCTTCACTTCTCCACCCGCTTCACAAAGCGTCCCTCTCAACAATCGCTTCATTCTTCGCGTAGGATGGCTGTGATGCATCTGACCGCTGATCTTTCTTCTATCTCTGACCGGGGCAGAGAAAACTTTGTGGCTTTCAATGACTCAAAAACTCAGTTCCTTCATCTGTCTCCTCGTCACCATCTTCCACACGACTATCCTCTTAAGTAGTATGACCGCAAAATGGGAAAGTGCAATTGCAATGCAATGTTGATCAATGTTGCAAGGGGGAGGGGGGTTGGCACCCGTGTGGGGGTTCCCTGCATGAAGGGGTTGGCCCAAGACCTCCGCCCAAAAGGGGTACCCTAGCCTGTCCTGACCTAGGAAGATAACCTAAGAGAGAGGAGAGAGGAGGAGAAGGAGAGGGGAGGAGAAGGAGAGAGATCTTTTCGCTGGCATGTCTCCACGCATACTGAAATTCTTGACTTCCTCAGCTGGCTTAGAAGGTGTAATCTGGCTTAGAAAGCGTAAATGGCTTAGAAGGCTTAATCAGCCAGTTGGCTTGTTTAGAAGACAATATATATATATATATATATATATATATATATATATATATATATATATATATATCCGAGTTAAACGCAATCCATAAGAATAGTTGCCAGATTGCGCTATTTATTTAATTTGTATATATATATATATATATATATATATATATATCCGAGTTAAACGCAATCCATAAGAATAGTTGCCAGATTGCGCTATTTATTTAATTTGTATATATATATATATATATATATGTATGTAGATGTGCGTAAACAGCAGAAGAAGAGAGAGAAGTTCCATCCGTTCGTAGCCATGGAGCAACGCATAATGTTGTCTTCAGCATCGCAGCCAACAGGCTTAGAAGGCAGCCATGCCACAGCTAGTCGTACGGCGTAATCGGCTGGCAGGCAGTCTTTTTAGATGGTAAACAATCAGCCGCCACAGTTTAGTTGATTATATAAAGTATATATATGCATATTGGGTTTGTAGGCATATACGTTTGTCCGTAACACGGAATAAATAAAGACTTTTAGGAACTCATCCCATCAACAACACGTGGTCAAGATGACGGCCACGCCAATCGTCTAAGTATAGACTTTATGACCTTCAGTATAGACTTTTAGGAGCTCATCCCATCACCAACACGTGGTCGAAATGAGGGATACACCAATCGTCTAAGTATAGACTTTATGACCTCCAGTATAGATATTAGGAGCCCACCCATCAGTATCACGAGGCCGAGATGGGGCTGCACCAATCGTCTAGACTTTAAGACCTCTCAGCAGTACCACAGTATTACATAGCCGACTTACCTACGGTTTTTACTTACCAACCAGATCTTACTTACCAACACCTGATAGACCAAAGCCGACTTACCTACGGCTTTTATTTACCAACTCCTGATAGACCTAAACGGTCTCAAAAAACGACCCAAATAATAGACAAAGCTATTAAGCATAACCGTATTAAAATACATTTATGAGGCCATGGTAGACCAATAAGGTCTCAAAAAAACGGCACAGCCAATAGTTAAATGTATTGAGCTTCTCGTAGCAGAAAACCACCACGAGGCCATTGTGTTGTGGGCTAGGCGTTCTTTTAAACAAAAACTCAAATATGATAAACCGAAGTTAATGTTAAAATTTTTTTTTTGTCTTAAGGTACAAATATATCCTTAAATCTTATTATAATCAAAATTCATTTAACTTTATATTACAAATAGATTCTATTTTAGGGTAACTTATTAATTTTTCACCTTTTCACCATGCATTCTACTTTATCCCCAATTATTATGTGAAAACATCTGCCTGTTGCTCCACTTCGATATTACTGCATTATTTTTAATATAATTTAAAACCAGATTTCAGGATCATATTAAATCTTACTGGTGAAGATACAAGATGCTCAAGAAATAATGTTACAAAAATAAGTGATTGAGCAAAATATATACATATTTTTCCTTTACCATGCATTACCTGTGACTGAAATGCATAACATTATTTTCTGTTTTATACCTAATTGCGAATTATATACAGTACGTCTGTGCTAAAAAATCCATTTTTTGGGGCACAGAGAAAACTGTATAACGGACTTCGCAGGGCGAGTAACTTATTTATTTATTTATTTTCACCTTTCACCGTGCATTCTACCATATACCCAATTATTATTACTACGAACATTTGTCATATGGAGTATGGTGGCTCAATAAACTTTTTCATTTTCATATAAAAGTGAATCTTCGTCTACTAAAACCATTTCTTCATGATTTTATCTGAAGTTATGTACATAAATACAAATCAATCTCAAAATATAATTTCAAATAAATTTACTTCTGAAACATCACTCTCTATCTATCTATTACCATTATTATTATTATTACTAGCTCTTTCTCTGTCATACGTATATATATATATTAGGGTGTTTCATACCTATAGGGTAAAATAAAAATGAGCTTGGAGTTTTAATCCACACGTTTCTTCGTATTCTAAAGAACAAGAAAACACGTTTGTGCAAGTTTGAACCAGATCGCGCTGCATTTAGAGGTCCCCAACTTTGACGACTTTTTGTCAGTTCATTTCTCGCCTGCCTGCAGTGAAGACGGTTTTCTTCGTCACTTGAGCGGTTCGTGTTGTATAGCCTATTGGACAACTATGGAGGTAATTATATATGCTACTAATTATCTTATTTTACTGTGGTATTGAAATTTATTATTATTTAATTTCTGTCATTTTACTGTGGTAGTGATATTTATTATTAATATTACATGAAATTAATTAGTCTGTTGCATATTGGACAACTAAGCTGGTAATTATTTATGATACTAATTAATGTAATTTTACTGCGGTATTGAAATTTATTTAATTAATGAATTGTCAAAGAGAACGTAGTGTACACGTATCAGTTTTATAAATAAAGAAAAGCAGTAACTGGGACTCGAACCAGTGTCATAGCCGTTTGGCGGCATCGCTCAAGTCGGCGTACACAGCACGCTATCCACTCCCTAGATGGTGTAGTGGATAGCGTGCTGTGTACGCCGACTTGAGCGATGCCGCCAAACGGCTATGACACTGGTTCGAGTCCCAGTTACTGCTTTTCTTTATTTAATTAATGAAATTAATTACGATGTGAAATTATTTCTGTGGAATTATTTAGTTTGTTTTCTTTTCCAGGTGTCTACCAGAGCGAAAACAGAAGTGTTTCTTATTGGCCAGACGGATGCGAACATCACATCAAGTGGCCTTCCAACTCAGTTGCAAGTACTCAAAAAGTACTTTTACCACCAAAAGGAGCAAAAATTTGGACGTACTAAATGCCTGAACCTGTGCCTGGACGCCTGTCTCATATTTTGGGAGAGAGCGAGAATCCCCATGATGCGTCGAGATTCGGCCTTGAGGAAGATGGAATCCCTTCTCAAGGAATACGACCGGCTTGTGAAGCACAAGTCACATAAAGCAGAGTCCTTCCGAGTGAAGGAGGCGATGTTCAAGGAGGCAATAGCGAAGGAGATCATGGACATTGCTCATTCACAGGCTAAGGAAATGATGAAGAATCAGGAGGACATCCACTTTCTCGACATGCAGCGTGAAGATCCAAATTCCTGCAGATGGGCCCTGTTGACATGAAGCTTCACTATAAGGAGATTAGGAAAAGGAAGAGGCTGGACAAGATTAAGGAACAACAGGAGAAGGCCAGGAAGGAACAAGGAGCTGCAGAAGATACGGGGGCTTTAGTGATTTCAACTTCGTCAGAGACTGACTCAGATGTCGTTGACCCAACCGTGGAAGTTTTTCCATCCTCCTCCAAGGGAAATACCAAGAAGCGACGCAGGAATCTGATCTCACAGGATGTGACGACTACCTACGATCGGCTGAATATTTCGTACCGCGATTCAGCTATGTCGTACGCTGCAGCGGCTAAATCACTAGGTTTTGACTTGGATGAACTGTCCATTTCTGCCAGTACCATGTACCGCACACGCAAGGCTCTCAGGAAGGTGGCTGCTGAAAGTTATCAATCCGACGAAGTTTGTCCTGGTCAGCCTCTTGTCTTGCATTGGGACGGTAAGCTCCTACCTGACAATGAGCAATGGAAGGAGAGCGTTGACCGGATCGCCGTCCTCGTCTCTGGCGACGGCAAGGAGAAGTTGCTCGGCGTTCCTAAGGTGACGTCCGGAACCGGCGAGAAGATAGCGCGAGTTTGCTTGGATTTGGTCAAGGAACACAGGATGGAAGAGCGCGTGCGGGGACTGTCTTTCGACACGACAGCGTCGAACACCGGGATTCATATCGGGGCCTGCGTCCTGATTGAGAAAGGTCTTGGCAGAGAACTCATGTACTTCCCCTGTCGGCATCACATCTATGAAGTCATCCTCAGCTCCGTCTTCAAGCGTGCATACGGCCCTTCAAGTGGCCCCGATATACCCGTTTTCAAGAGGTTTCAGGCACAATGGAAGTTCATCGACCGGTTGGACGTGCGGCCGTACGATTTTGCTCAAGTCAATGACTCTATGAGGGAACTGAGGGAGAAGTCAGTCCTGCTGGTGAGAGGGATGGTGAGCACGTCGCATCAGCGCGATGACTACAAGGAACTGCTACAGTTGGTTCTCATCTTCCTGGGAGAAGCAAAAGTGGTGGATTTCCCTCTCAGAGCCCCTGGCGTTTACCATCACGCTCGATGGATGGCGATAGCCATCTACTCCTTGAAAGTAATTCTACTGAAGAAGCAGTTCAAGATGTCGAGTCACGAGTTGGAAGCTCTGACAGCCGTAGGTCTCTTCGTGTCCCTCGTCTACATCCGAGGTTGGACTCGTGCTGCAACCTCAAGCAAGGCTGCCGCAGTTGATCTGGAATTTCTGCGTGACGCGGAAGCCTTTGCCATGTCGGGATATTCGTGTGATAACGCTGCGCAAGAAGCCATGTCTCGACACCTATGGTACATCTCTGAGACTCTTATTGCCATGGCGTTCTTCGACGCAGATGTGGCAGATGAAGAAAAGGCTCAGATGGTCGTCAGTTTGGGTAAGCCCGCATCGAAAAAGGAACTCAAGCGACCCCAAGGGAAGAACGTCAGGAATCTTGCCTCGAAACACCTGGCGGAGTTCGTGACAGGAAAGACGATGGCTTTCTTCCATGCATTCGACTTGGACACAGAATTCTTGAAAAAGCCAGTTGCCGAGTGGACTGAAGTAGAGGGCTTCAAGCAAGCAGCGGCAACTGTTAACAAAATCTCTGTCGTCAACGATCGGGCCGAAAGAGCCATCGCGCTCACCAAAGAGTTCAACTGTTCTCTGACGAAGAACGAAGAGCAGAAGCAGTATTTGCTCAAAACTGTGATGCAGCATAGGGCGAAATACCCGAATAAAACCAAGAAGGATTTCATGGACAAATGATTCGCAAGAAGTGGTTTTGTTTTTTGTATCTTTGTGAAAATGTGTAGTGAAATGGTACTCGTTTGTTGAATAAAAATTCATTGACAGATTTTTGTTTAATTTTTTCCGTTTATGATCTGCCAGAGCATCAAACTGGGGACCCGTAAACTTTAAACTATTGAATTAATACTTCGGTTTATCAGTCTCCTCAGCAAATGGAACAAGGGGATCCATGTGGATTAAAATTTTTCCAAACTTTTAATTTATGAAACACCCTAATATAATATATAATATAATATATATATATATATATATAATATATATATTGTTACGGTCTTAGAGGCGCAATCAGTGATTGGTTTAAAAGTTATTTGTCCAATAGATACCATTTTGTATCAGTAAATATGATTTGCTCAACTAAAGCGCTTGTCAAACATAATGTGTGCACAGGACTCAGTTCTGGGATCACTGTTGTTTTTATTACATATAAATGACCTTCTTCGTTCATGTGATATACTAAACTTCATAATGTTTGCGGATGATGCAACTGTGTCTTTTTCTTGCAAAGATGTTATTTCAGTTAAAAATATACTTAATTCAGAAGTCATCAGTGTAATGAAATGATTAACCATCAATGAACTATACATATAGAGGAAATATACAGGAATATATATATATATATATATATATATATATATATATATATATATATTTCCTGTGTATTTCCTCTATATGTATAGTTTATTGATGGTTAATCATTTCATTACACTGATGACTTCTGAATTAAGTATATTCTTAACTGAAATAACATCTTTGCAAGAAAAAGACACAGTCGCATCATCTGCAAACATTATGAAGTTTAGTATATCAGATGAATGGAGGTCAATATATATATATATATATATACAGGGTGTCCCATAAGTCCGGCATCATAGGAAAAATAATAAAAAAAGGCAAAACAAAAGCTTTTATTTACAGAACGTACTCAATATGTCCACCATTGTTTTCAATACACAAATTCAGACGTGATACCCAGTCAGCAAGCACACGGTGAATGATGTCAGGAGTAATGGTGTTACATGCCCCATTAATGCGCTGCCGCAAATGTTCAACACTTCTAATTTTCTCTGCGTATACAAGCGCTTTCAAGTGGCCCCAGAGATAAAAATCTAGTGGCGTGAGATCCGGGCTTCTAGCTGGCCATTCCACAGGCCCTCGACGTCCTATCCAATGACCAGGGAATTGTTGGTACAGGTATTCCCTTACTTGGGTGCTGTAATGTGCAGGAGCGCCGTCTTTGTGGAACCATGTTGGGAAATTTCCTTCTTCGTTCAAGACACTGGGAAATGCTTCTTCCTTGAGCATACGTAGGTAGGTGCCTCCAGTGACATGTTCATCGAAAAAGAGGGGGCCTATGATGCGATCCTTCCAAATGCCACACCATACCATCACCCGAGATGCACCTTGTTCCTTTGAAGAGGTATACCAGTGAGGGTTGTTTTGAGACCAGTAGCGGGTGTTCTGTCGATTTACCTCACCATTTCCATAAAAAACAGCTTCGTCACTGAAGAGAATGGTGGACGGGAAATTGGCATCCCGAGCATATTGTTCCGTAGCCCATTCACAAAATTCCATCAGCCGGTCGGGATCATCTTCGCTTAATTTCTGTAGGATCTGAAGTTTATATGGATGTTTGTGAGCCTGAAGAATGCGATGGATGCTACTTTTCGACACTCCTGTCTCGGCGGACAATCGCCGAAGAGACTTATTGGGACTTCTGTTAAAATGAGCCAGGATAGCAGTCGCTGTATCATCGTCAGTGGACCTCCTTGAAGGTCCACTGTGTGGTTTATCTTCTGTGGATCCTGTTTCCTTAAACTTTGCAACAAGTCTGCTAACACAACTCTGTGTTATTGGCTCGCGGTCTGGATGCAGTCTGTTAAATTCAGCAGCGGCCTCTCTTTGACTCCGATTTCCTATGAGTAGAATTATCTGGATTCGTTCTTCCTTGCTCACAGACATTATGGCCTGTAGAAAGAGAAAAATATGAATTATGGTTTGTAGAAATAGAAAAATATGAATTTCTCCTATGATGGCGGACTTATGGGACACCCTATATATATATATATATATATATACACACACTTTCTTTAGCAGGTATCAGCGCGAATCCACGTGTAAAATAATAAATGAACATTCCAATGCCAGCCAAACCTATCAATCCAAAAATATTTTTCTACTACAC
The DNA here is from genome assembly GCA_023014485.1 of Bathynomus jamesi. NCBI lineage: Eukaryota > Metazoa > Arthropoda > Malacostraca > Isopoda > Cirolanidae > Bathynomus > Bathynomus jamesi. Next base: position 480,337 of record JAJOZX010000031.1, read on the forward strand.
ATTCACTACATCGCCTAATTCTCTGTAATACGAGAAGCACTATTTACAGATAAGATAGATTTTCTTCAGTGCCATTCTTGAATTAAACACTGCCTTGAGGATTTGAATCCTAAGACCACGTATTGTCACAAACACATCTAAACGTAGAAGATTGGGGTCTCCTATCCAGAAAATTAACAGCACAGACGCTGGTGAGCACCTCAAATCTATCTCTTGGGAGGTCTTATTCAACAGTCTTAAAGATGTTGTAAATTGTGTATGGGATATAGTCAATTTTTATTTTCTCCTACATACAGCACCAGTCGCTGTATGTGGGTTCCCGCACCAACCTTCTTGAATTAGTTTCTTGTACTTTGTGTTTCATTCACTAATGTTATCATATTTGCTACGATTTAACGACTGACCTTTCGAGTTCAGGCCTACGTCATTTGAAATGAGACAAAGCCCCACCCAAAATAGGGACGTAGGCATGTAAAGGGTTAAAATAATAATAATAATACTAGCAATAATAATAATTGTAAAAATAACAATTTTAAATAGTGCTAAAAATTTATTTAAAATAATTATGATGAGCGTCCACTTATTAAATTTGAAAAAATCTGAGGTCTGCTTAGACCAATTTTGATAAAGACACGCCCACAATGGTGTCACTATCCAATCAGAACGCCCGCGAGCTGGCGAATGGCCTTTCGAGTTCAGGCCTACGTCACTTGAAATGGGTCAAAGCTCCACATATAAAAGGGGGTCCACTTTCATCTCGAGGCCATATTAGCTGATATTGTGCAGTGAACACTCACTCGTTGCTCGCCGTAATGAATACAGACAGTGAATCAGATTTCTTTTCATCGCCATGCGTATACAAAGTTATGTAAGTTACATTCGCGAAGTGAAATGAGTGTATACACATATTTACATATGTAATTTGTATATATATATATATATATATACAGGGCGTCCCCAAAAAATGTATACACACTTTAAATAATTATAAAGGCAGTGTTTATTAAAATACATTTCATTTTCAAAATGTAATAGAATCTACAGACATTATTTAATTGTTTTGTCAACGCCTGTTTTCAAACTGACGTCCGTTCTGGTCCAGGCACTGCTGATAACGCGAAGCAATGGAATCGCAAACATCACGAAACATTTCGTTTGGTATTTGTGTGCATTCTCGTTCAATGGCTGCTCTCAATTCAGCGACTGTTGCAGGTTTTATAGCGTAGACTTTGTCTTTTAAGTATCCCCATAAAAAAAGTCTAGTGGTGTGAGGTCTGGTGAACGCGGAGGGTATTCTACGAAACCCCTTCGTCCAATCCACATCCACATCGTGCCAAGTACCACTCGCAATACTCCACTCTTCGGTCCGGATCATCATCTTTATTAATAGCATGGACTAATCTTGGAATGTAACTTTGCCATTGACAGCGCTTCAAAATGCGTTGGACAGACGATTCTGAAATTCCTACCTCACGACTCGCTTGCCGCACAGATTTTCTTGGACTTTGGTGATACGTTTCCAGTACTCTTTCTTGCTTTGTGGGGCTTGTCGATGTCCGTGGTCTTCCGGAACGCTTCTTGTGGACATTCTGAACAGTTCCATCGGCTTCAAACTTATCTCTAATTCGAGTGATGGTAAGTCGCGTTGGTGGATCTGTTTGAAACTCCCTCCTAAACTGTCTTTGCACTTCAACTGCGTTTTCACACTTCCAGTAGCATTTTAGAATGAATTTCCTTTGTTCAAAGCTTAGTCTGACTGCCATTATTAATTCTAATGGTTTAACTTGGAAAGAAAGAAACATCAATTGAGCTATCAGCTGTTAAAGTGTGTATACATTTTTTTTGGGACGCTCTGTATATATATATATATATATTATATACATATATATATATATATATATATATACACTGTATATACGGTAGAGTGATTTTATCCTGATGTTCTACAGGGTTGAAGTATCTATTCTGATCGGGGAGAATTATTTTCATCGCAAGAAGTGGCCAACATTTGTGAAGCTGCACAGACTGAGACAATGGATTGTCGCACACACGAAATGTAAGTAGAAAAATTATATCCCCGTATTTCAGCCAAAGCTTTTTTAATAGCCTCTCTCTCTCGCATAAATTTAATGACATTAATTTAATTATAATGACATTAATTTAATTATAAATTTAATGGCTAATTTTTAGTATAACTATGAAATGTGATTTAAACTGAATACCTCTCTCTTCTCTCTCTCTTTCTCTCTCTCTCTCTCTCTCTCTCTCTCTCTCTCTCTCTATAATATATAATATATATATATATATATATATATATATATATATATATATATATATATATATAATACACACACACACACTGTATACATATATATATATCATGTGTATTTCAACTCAGCGTTTAATATGATGTCACATATATCATTCAAGAAACCTCATCAGTATTGGTACCACGTTAAAACTGTAGGCTACCAGAACCCAATTCTGTAGTTTATTTTCCTCTGAAGTGTAATTTATGCTATAGGTTTGAGGCACTGTTCAATTTAATGAAGGGGATTAAACGAATAGAGGAGTAGACTGCTTATGCGAAAACTGATTTTGAAGTGCAATATTGTTCATCTTTTTCCTCTTAAAGGGGCATTCAAAATTTCTACTTTACGTATTAATTTATATCATAATTCAGAGGCTTGGAAACTTTCTTCAGAAAAATATATGACCTTAATTGTAACCATAAAATAAATTAAAATTTCTGTCTACTACCGTACCTTTTTTTCTTAAAGGACCTGAGCGGAGCTCGATGGTGTTGTAGATACGTTTCATAATAACTTTGAAGAAACTCAATCGACGACGGTGATTTGTATACAGTGCTAGAAGTTTTACAAGACACTCGGTCCTACGATTGCCTCGTCATCGGTGAAGTGATGCAAGTTTTTCTTTTTTCATTTTTCTGTGTGTGTGTGTGTGTGTGTGTGTGTGTGTGTGTGTGTGTGTTGTGTGTGTGTCGGGTAAGAATAAGCCTTGTATTTTCAACATTTTATTAAATGATAAAAGTATAAGGATTGTTTTATAAATTAATACATAATAGCGTTTACTGTATAGGGTGTTTATAAAGTCCATATCTATTTCAGTGAAAACGTAGCAAAAAGGGTAAAATTCAATAACAGTATAATAGAAGGCATACATTTAATGAATACTTAAACATATGATTCTACATGAGCACCATCAGTATCTCTACAGAGTTCGAATCTGTCAGCAGCATTGAGGAACACATTTTGGAGCATGACAGGGGTTATTTTTGTAACTGCTGTTACGATACGAGCACGTAAATGTCCCAGCTTCATTCAGATGGTATTTTAAACACCGTCGTCTTTCAACAAGATGGTGCACCTTGTCATTACGCAAACATTGTGCGGGAGTACCTAAATGAACGATTTCCAAATCGGTGGATCGGACGTGGCGGCAACAGGCCCTGGGCGGCTCGATGTCCTGACCTAACGCCCTTGGATTTCTTTGCATGGGGCTTTATCAAATCAAACGTCTATCAGACAAGGGTTACAGATCTGCAAGATTTACGTGCTCGTATCGTAACAGCAGTTACAAAAATAACCCCTGTCATGCTCCAAAATATGTTCCGCTATGCTGCTGACAGATTCGAACTCTGTAGAGATACTGATGGTGCTCATGTAGAATCATATGCTTAAGTATTCATTAAATGTATGCCTTCTATTATATTGTCATTGAATTTTACCCTTTTGCTACGTTTTCACTGAAATAGATAGGGATTTTTATAAACACCCTGTATACAACATTTTTACGTTATATGGCTTTCAATATTTCTCACACATATAGGAGTGACCTTGATCTCATTTATATATATATATATATATATATATATATATATCCAACTTAATTAGTTACAGAATTAGCATTCAATATATTTTAAATAAGCTACAGAACATAATCCTTGTCCTTAAACGTTACGCAAACTAATATTATTGGGGTATATTTTATAATTTTACACAATATAGTCCTTTAAGCTATACTCTACATATTGTTACAATAATTAATTGAAGTTACAATTATATATATATGCATAAAACTTCACACAATTTACTGAGTGCCTCCAAACGGCATTCCGTTTCGGTGTCACAAAAGTCAAATAATTTGAAAAAATTTGTAAATTCATTCCCGCGGGCCATATGCATGAGAAAGCGCAAACTGTACATTCCACATACGTTGCTGTAGTAGCTCTGGAATCGGTAAGAATTCCAGACTATTTTGGGGAATTTGCAATTGATCGACAAATTTTACATTAACAGCATCATTCCAAGGATGTCCACCCAGTGAATTAAAATAGTACATTCGTTCCCTATTTTTAAAATGAACGGCAATCCAATGAATCCCTTCTCCGCAACTAACATCCGTATTTAGAATAAGTGCGCCGCAGTGTCTCGTAATTGGAAGTTTCAGCGTTTCATTCTTCGTAAACACGCCGATAAATATGGAGCATGTGAATCGGTTACTATTCATTACTCCCTGGAGTGTATTCGTATCCATTTTTAAAAGTCTTTGACTACACCTCTAAACCTATCAATCTCTATTAGGGCTTGCGATTCGAGGTAAACTAGTACACTAATAGGCGCGTCTAGTGGCTTGGCGAATTCCAGTCTGACTGATATGTTCCCACTATGCTGTGGACTTATTTGCGTATTTATACTCGCAAATAAGTCGGGGGAGATGTCAAAGGGGTAAAGGTTCACCCTCTCAACGAATTCCTTCTGTGTTACGCCGATTTCTAATTCGTTGCAAGTACCGGCAATATGTGCAAGATTACTATAAGCTCTTGAGCAAAGCAACCCCATTGATGTACAGGGTTATATTTTTAAGGCCGAAATTTTCGAAATTAGATGAGGTCTTTTTATATTTTTCATTCACAGAAGCGTGTTCTGGCATTCCAATTAATAACCTTTTAGGTAGAGCTCCAAGAGCAATATTTTCTATCTGCTTCGACGTTAGCACTGAGGGCACCGTATACAGTTTCAGTTGGACTCTATTAACTGGGTATTTTACTGTGGCGCGTAGTAAATTTTCTTCAGTTTCTATTTGTTTAGCAGAGCTTAATTTCACACGACGCACGCGGAGATATGTCTCCATAATATGAATCACTACAGGTTTCGAGCTCTCTTCTTGGTCAGCCCCCAGATTTAAACAAATCTCTGACAGGGCTCGTACGAGTGAGCTTTATTTTCATATCGACTCCATTCACAAGCAGCTTCTCCTAGAATGTGAAATCAGTGTGTAGGCCCCCGAAACATTCATACATCTTCTTTTAAATTTTTTAAATTTGGCCTTTATATTACTTTCATCTTTAGCTTGATAATAACCTTTGGCAGTTAAAAAGGTGTCCTTCGCTTCTTTTGAAAAGTTGAGGACATTTTCCAGATAGGCTCGTAGGTGATAGTAGCTAGACCCTACCGAAACGTTGCTCTGATTTAAATACACGTCACATTGACTGAATATGGTATGTAGAAAGTTTGTTTCTGGATATACAGCGTAATCCTTTTCACATTCCGTTCCATCTGAATGTGCTATTCGTAGTTTAGCGTACATGTGCACACAGCTTGGATCAAAAAAGTAAGGGCCTGAGCTAGGGATCACGAACTCTATAGGAGCACTCGGGGAGCTAATGGTGTTTAACGGATTAACTGTAATAAAGTCACTCTGCTCTGTAGATACTTGTGTTGGGGGCCTGTCAAAGAGGGCCAGCTCCGATTTACAACATTGTCTACTACGCAGATGGATGAAACGTGCCATGGAGCGCCAGAAATAGTGACACCTCTCTCGACAAGTAGTAAACAGTCTGTGATTCATGAGAGCAACGTCTTTAGCTTATATCAGTTAAAAAAGTGGTCAACCATAGATTTCATGCGCTTAGAACACTTCTTTTATGTCCTTTTACGTGTAACGCCTCGTAAAAGGACACGTAACCTTAACCTCCGTACGTGACTCTTCTTCTTCTTCCCGCCATGATTTCGTCCCGTGTACGTTTTAAGTGCTTTTTTTTAAGAGTTTTTTTAGGTCTAGCCCTGGCCATTATGTCTTCTATCGTGTTAAGACCTGATTGTAACGCTTTCCTGCCGAGATATCTGGCACCACTCTTCAGCAAGGGGAAAGGTGTACGCAGTATGGTTGAAAAAATGGATCCAATCTGACTCCCGCGCTGTTATCTGACGCCACGATAGACTGTGAAAGGCCTTCGGGTCATTCTATTACAGTGCGACGAAAGTGAAGCTTCACTGTTAAGCTCCCGTCACTGAATGGAGACCTTTTTACCTCAATCGCTCTCATATATATTGAGATAGTGGTTAGTAGGTTAGTTGCGACAGTGACATAATGAGGCTTGTCGTATGTGATGCTTAAGCTCCCTCCTCTATGATTGGGAATGTGGGCGATGCGCAGCAGGCGCGCCTGGGTATCCCCAAAAAAACTGCTGTTCCAAGATATTGCTATAAATATAACATGTCTGGGAGAGGGTAGCCTTCATTCAATTTCTCCAATTTCAGCTGATACATTAAGCTGCACAAGTCATGTTGTGATTCGTGAAAAGTATCTCTTTGGATGGCTGCCCCATATCTGCCATCAGTTATAATTTTGAACAGCACTTTGTCTAATATTTCTGTTAGCCTTTGATTTTAGTCAAAGTATGTGCCGGGATATCTTTGTTTACGATTTCGTATACTAAATCATTCGTAAGACTTGATCTTTTCAAACTACCAGTTAAGTCTCTCACAACATCCTCGGCTGCGCCATAATGACCCGGTCCTAGTGTTACTACTGTAGTGTAGTACTGTGCCTCCCCACTCCGGGCAGCGCGCATGGTTTCGTCCCGAGTTACCCCGGCCTTTTCACACTCATCACGGTTTCTAAGAACCGGAAAAACGGATTCTTTATTTTTAATATAGTAAACCCTTGTCCAACACGGGAGTTAGGTTCCTCGAGAACGGCGCGTTAGGTAAGTCCGCGTTGGACAAACTTAATACCTTATGGGATAAGTGGAGATACGTGAACGCGGCCGCGTAAAGTCTCCCATTAATACTTAGACACATAGACTTTTTATTCACACATAAATGAATTATCTATATTGTATATGAAATAAGAACATAATAAAATCATAAACATAATGATATTTACATATGATAAATAAAAATATATTAAATGAAAATAGCACGCATCTTTTCTTCACTCTTTCGAATAGTGTGTATGGTAGACTCATTCACGTGATACTCGCGGCCAAGTGATCTTATACTCATACTACCACGCAACTTATCTAGAATCTTTATTTTTTCCGGCTAATGTCATAACCTTACGACTTTCCTTCTCTTCACTATCATTTGCAGATGCTTTACGTTTTGGTGCCATACTGCTGTCTAAAGGTAATAACAAAACAACGGCAAAATACGACAAAAACAATTCAATATAACTTCACTGAACTTAACGCGGAAGCGGGACTGAGACAAAGGGTGATGCGAGGGGTGACGCGAGAGGGCGGAAGATGCGAGAGCGTTGGAGAGTGTAGGAGAAAACACTAGACCGCGCATTGGCACGCGTACAGTACTACTGTATTAGAGCGTGTTTGGCGGACCGTGTATAATCAAATTTTCCGCTTTAGGCAAATAATTGTTCGCATTTATTTTTCCGTGTATAAGCAAATTCCCGCTGGACAAATACGCCTTGGACGAGAGTTTCCTCTACTGTACTTAAAAATTTGGTAGCCAATTGTAATTCGCATAGTCCTACCTCATATAATTCACGACCCAGTTGAATGGGCCCATGGAGTTCTGTTACAAAGTTGGCCAGGTTGTTGTTAGGATGTACAGAGAGAGAAGAAGAGGACGGGAGTGTGACGTACAAGTGGTTAGGCGCCATGTTGCATACTATTTAAGCTTCATTATTGCATCAGCTTTTATATAGGTGTTGAAGCTTTCTCGGTACCCTAGCCATTTCACCAGGTGCACTTTTCTCTTTCCTGAACCTTTGCTGCCTAAAATTTTTTCAAATTTATACACTTAACACTTTTTTTCCTAAATTAAATGTCACTTTCTGCCACTCCTCGCCGTAAAAGCCCCCTGCAATTTCTTCCCCATTCAAATCTTCAACGTAATACAATATTATATCGTTTTAGGTCTCATAGCCCTAACTTTAAAAATCTCACGTGTCCAACCTTGCTGAAATCCCTTTGCGAATTTATTGCCCGAACGCGACAGTCCTACATAATCACTGATTTTGAAACGCGCAGAGCGTGTTGACACTCCACGATTATCTTTTCTCACCTCACGTTCTGTATGCTTACCTCTTTCTAAAATCTCGTTAGGTTTTGTTCCAATCGCATGGTGGTGTGTACGGATGTAGGATGAGGCCAGCGAGTCTAGAGTGTCTATATATCTGTATGTTTTAAAGTGTGAAATAGCGATGTGCGTTCCTTTATGGTACGTTGAACTCTTTCAGCTAAAGATGCCTTATGTATAGAATTGTTAGTGTAATAACTGATATTAAACTCTGTCAACATGTTCTGAAAAACTCGGCCTATAAATTCTTTCCTCATGTCCGTAGAAAAATAGCCAGGAATCCTGTTTTCTTTTAACATCAGCGTTTTGGTGGCTTTAGCAACTGTTTCAGACGATTTATTTTTCAGGGGAATTAGCCACAAATATCTAGAGAATACATCTATTATGAATAGGATGTAGCGGTAGCCTCCATTATACACTGAATATCTCAGCATGTCTGTTAAATCTGCCTGCCAAATAGAATCAGTCGAGGCTGCTGTTGTCTTGGCTGTTTTAAACCTTTTTCTCACCGGCTTATGAAGTGTATAAGCATCCTGCTCCCGCAAAAACCTCTCACCATCTTTTTTCACTAATCCTTCTTTATAAATGGCTCTGTACAGTCTATTAACGCCGCCATAGGAGGCTGGGCTAGAAATGTCATAATATCGTTTTCTTAATATATTAGCCATTTGTGTATTTTAGAGGCGCGGGGGGGGGATTGGCCGTTGTTGTTTGGTCTCTTCTTCCTCCTCTCATGTTACCGCTGGGGGCGAAGGCGTGTTCAGCAGCTGTGGTACATGCGAGTGTGCGTATTATGTTCTTGTAACGACGTAGGCGAAGCTTCTGAGGGGGTTTCATTGGTACATTACATTTTATAACGTTAAGAGAGATTTCGCAGATGCATTTTAAAAAGTTGGAGTCGGCGTTTTTAACAAACATCTGTTGCAGTGTCCGTGATAGTCGGTGATAGATTTTTATTAATTCACGATATTTCTTTAACCTCTTTGTCATTGTGGGATATACACCGTTTCAGCCTCGTATGGGGATATATTCGCTCTTAGAAGCACCCTAAACTTATTTCGAGGATGAAAGTCACAAACCAAACATCCGTAACGTTGGCTTGTAGCTTCTTTATAAACTTCCAAAAACTCCTTACGCTGATTCGAGAACATTTGATTGGCTAATACCCCAATTTGTGACACATCTCTACCTTGTGCGAATAAGACTAGATATTGTGTATTTAGCGACACATCGCGCATGTATCAATTTTTGAAAAGTAGATTCTGATTGATGAAGAATACGCTTATGTTAAGATAGTGGGAGAACACTGTCAATGTCTCGGCAAACGTTTTATCCATTTCTAACATGAGATCGTCAATTACAATGACCGTTTGCTCATTTCCCTTTAACGAATTAACGTCATATACACCTTTGTGGAACAAAATATCATCTTGGTACTCGTTGATTACTGACTGGTATATCGAATAGCACTATATGACTTTAAGCACAAATTTTGAGAACATCTCCCCCTTGTCTTTAATGATTTTAAGCATAGACACAGTTTTACCACATCCTGTAGGGCCAGATATAATACATGTAGACAGGCTCGTGAACCTGAATTTTTCTACAGAATCCATCTCTAACATGTCACACTCCTAAGTGAAACATTTACAAAATATAATAAAATTTTAATTGATGTTCCTTATGTTCTACAGTCTTGTCTTTCTTCTTCCTCAGAACCGTGAATGACGAAGAGGGTGAGGTGTTGTGCCAGCAACATGTCACCAGCGACACCTGTAGCACCCCCACGTGACAATTCGAGGAGAAAGCGGGGGCATGATGAAGTTGATGATTCGCTTTCCACGTCAGGTATAAAGCGTGCCAGGAGTGCCCCGATTGTTAGACCCCCAGTAATAGAGCCCCAGTCCTCTACGTTTTACGACACAGCCACCACATTAGTTCCTTCAACAAATAAAACTGTGCCCCCTTATTCCTGTTCAATTCCGGTCGTACCCTCCACAGCAGCAGCATCTCATTCTGTAGAGAGCAACATAACATTCGAGCTGGTGCGCACCGCCACCCCCACCCCAGCCCTGACTAGAAACCGGGTCGACCCCGCGAGCCATGTAGAGCAACGATGTTGAACATGGACTGCGGCGCGTAGTTGAACGTATTGTGGAGTTTGCCCTTCAGGACGCGCCTGTCCTTCGGGTTCGGGTCAGATGACGGATATAGATGATTTTTGGGTAGTAATACCCTACAGGCGCTTGGCTGCTGTAGATATAGAATATATTATGGGCCATATAATGCAGGTCTTTAAAAGTAGCATCGCCTTCAACATGGACAACTTCACGATAGACATTGACCACGTGTTCCGTGTTGCGGGACATACGGCCACACCTTATACTCTTAACTTCAATTCTCAGGCTATTTACAAATATCATATAAAGTCCAAGCGTGGTTTCGGCTTTATAGCAGTAGTCTTAGCTCATATGTTTACTGTACTAAATGCATGGGCCAGAAATATGGGTCCTGAACAGTTGAGAATTGTGGAGCAGGAAATGATGTTTATATACTGTAGTTGTATTTGGAATGGATGAGCGTCGTAGGACTGTGTATGTTTTTAAAAGCAGTGTGAGAGATCGTACAAGACCCCGACTTATTTTAAGATTGTCAGGAACAACATATCTCCCCATCCGCAATATAAGGGACCTTTACGCGAGTTATGATAAAAGTCAAAAATATGGAAGGTATCATGATTTGTGTAAGGGATGTCTCGTGTTTGCGGATGATATAGTGAAACATTGTAAGGATTGCCACATGGTATGTGAGCAGAGTAAAAGTCCCAAATGTGAAAGTCGTGTAGTTGAAGCCGAGAAGAGTGACTGTAATGTGTGTAGACGCACATTTTTCAATAATAACTGCTTTGGGCTCCATAAGTCAATTGGCACTTGCAGGAAAATGAGAATCTGTGAATGTGGTATGTTTCATATGATGGATAATTGGGGGAAATTCACGAGAAATATAAGGCAGATGGTATAAAGCATGTATGTTATATGAAAGATGCTAAGCCTAAAAATAAACCTTGTATAATTGTATACTACGACATAGAACATATACGATTGCTGAAACCAAAGAGCTTATCCCACATCTACTTTTAAGCCAGACTATCTGCGACGAGTGCATGGAAGTAGTGATGAGTGTCGCAAATATGGTAAACGAACAAACGTGAAACCCTTTGTGTCCTATATTGTCAAGTTAGCAGCGAAGTTAAAAAAAATGACTGTGCATATTCTCGCCCATAACAGCGCAAAATTTGACAAACAATTCCTTTATAAGGAACTGTTTAAACACGAATCATCGGAGATATTTACAGGCGATCGCTTGAAAAGAGGAAACAAACTTATACAGATGCAAATAAGAGGTAATGTTCAGTTTAAAGACACTTTATTATTCACACCTCGTAAATTAGCCAAGCTACCCAAGGTGATGGGCGCAGACGCCGAAGTTTCAAAAGGGTATTTCCTTACACTTTCCTCACTAGCGACACTTTAAATTACGTACGCCTACCACCCCTCCCAAACATTACTTTAACTATGCCAACATGAGTGATAGTGCGCGTGAAGATTTTGACCGCTACTACAACAGTTTTAATGAAGATATTCCTTACAATATAGCAGATGAATGTGAGCGCTATTGCGGCGTAAATGATGTGCGCGTGCTTAGAGTATGTTTCCAGGCCTGCAACATGGGGGAAGTGGCCATTAAGGTCAATGGTCGTGTTTTTTGGGTGGATGGTCAAAGCGAAGACCGTGGCACTGGTGAGAAGACTGCGTACTCCTTTAACGGTTGCTGGAGATATCCATGGTAGATCTGCCGATAGTCTTGCTTGGACCCGTACCCGCGATCAGCTTATAAGCTCCCAGTTCACTCACAAGGTTTTGTGGGAGCACGAATATGATGCACGGATGGAGACAGATGGGCAGTACCGCGAAGAAATAAACACCATCAAACGTTCAATGGTGTTGGATCCTCTCAAATGCGGTGATAGTTTGTTCGGTGGACGTACAAACCCCTTCAAACAATATTTTCCACCTGCGGAGGGCGTGAAACTCCATTACTACGACTTCTGTCCTTTATATCCCTACGTGATGAAGAACAATCCGTACCCCGTAGGAGCACCTAAAAAACTGGTGAGTCCCGCCCTGCCTACCATCGAAGAGTTCTCAGCTAATTTGAACGAGAACTATTTCGGCCTTTCTTTCGTAGATGTGATACCCTCTCGCGACTTATGGATGCCGATCTTACTCGTCGTTATAGACCACAAACTCATGTTTTTCTAGTGCGTGAAGTGCGCAGAGGAGAACAATGGGGCCTGTAATCACACAGCCAACCAGCGGAAGATCAGAGGCGTACATACAGGTGCTGAGCTGTCCCTAGCCTTTCGTCATGGTTACAGAATATTGAAGATATATGAGGTGTGGAGGTTTCAGAAGCTCACCAACTTTTCACACCATATATAAATACGCTTTTGAAGAATAAGGTAAAAGCACCAGGATACCCGCGAGGAGTTGAGAACCGAAAATGAAAAATCGGCGTATATTCAACGCTACCGTGATCGTGAAGGGATACAACTTGAACGGGCCCAAATTGTAAAGAACCCAGGCAAGCGCTTTACTGCAAAGTTGTTCCTAAATAGTCTTTGGAGGAAATTTGCTCAGAATACAAACAAGGGAATGTCCATCTAGCCCAAAGTTATAACAAGGTGTGGGATTACGCCAACGCTCCCGATAAAAAGGTCATGGAGATCGTGAATGTGGGTAATACGTACATAATAAACTACAACAGAACCGAATTGGCTACAGATACATCACGTGTTACAAACATACCTGTAGCCAGTTTCACAACAGCATACGCTCGCATCAAACTTTGGAGTCTACTGCATTCTCTTGGGCGGAGAGTTCTGTACGCAGACACAGATAGTGTGTTATTCACGGAGATGGAAGGTGAATACATGCCACCTATTGGGGAATTACTCGGAGAGTTGACTGATAAAATCAAGGATGAGTATGGAGATAGTGCCTACGCTGATTCTTTTGTCTCAAGAGATCCAAAGAGATCCAAAAACTTACGGGGTACGGATGAGGGTGTGGGAAGGAAGTGAGATATATCGTGAAGGCGAAAGGCATCACGCTTAACCAGGCGAACCGACGGATCGTTAATCTTGATTCGGAGCTAGTGAGCTTAGAAGATGAGGGTGACCAACCACCCCAACTGACTACGCAGGGACTTACAATTTTCGGGCACGGAAAAGGGGAGGCGTGTAGGAGCTTTGGGGGACGAAAGTGTGTCGTAACACATAAGGAAACGTTACCAGGTTCCTGGCACCTACGATTCTGTTCCCTTTGGATACCGCATGGCGTGAATATTGCTGTCAGGTTTGCGTGTATTTACTTGTTAACGATATGCTTATTTATTTATTACGTGTATTTGAATATATGCCATGAATTAGAGACTGTTTACTTGTTGACGATATGTTTATTTAAAATATATCATGTTTCAATTAGCGTTTCATTTTCTCCTTTGTGTGTGTGTGTATATGTGCAGGAAAAAAGCTAAGCACCGCCCACTGTATGGCGCAACCCAATCAAAGGGGTCACGTGACTCCTGCTACTAGCTGGTCATATCCCTGCCTTACGTTCTCAGTTGACCTCAAGTTCTGGATATCAGACGTGTATTTTACCTGTTGAAGAATTCTAACGTAGACGGAAAATAGTGATGGCTATCTTTGATATTGTGTGCTCGACATTCATGAAGTGATATTCGATAAAGTCTACAGATGTGGTGAACACTCAAAGAATCCCTAGTCCTCCCTCCTTTCAGGCTTTTAAGGCCACATTGAACCGCATGAAGCGTGAGGAGCAGGAGGTCCAAATACTCTATTTATATTCTGGTGAGAGCATTGCGAGCTTTCATGGCTCAAACGATGTGATGGACTACGTCGTAGGACTAAACTGCGTAAAGGCGCATATACACCGCGAAGTGAAAGAAGCATCACGTGCAGAAAAGAAACAACCAGGTGTGGGTTGTGAACTTTGTTGACGAATGATCAGACAAGCGGTATTATGTCATGTTACATCACACCGAGTACCTGCGGCTGAGTAAATAAATCTTGTGATTATGGATAACCTAAAATATTTTTATCATTACGTTCATATATATCATGATGAGGTTCGCAGTGAGGTTGTGGCTAAAGGCTTGTGCGAGTTTTTAATATTATTTAGGGATGAGTATCGCTTGTTAAGCAAAAAGGACAGGTACAGACAAATATAGACATAAATAGACACAGTTTAACGTATATATTTAAACCGTAACACGGTTGGCGTTCCAGAAATTTTGAAACAAGGCAGGAAAAAGGTCATAAAATGCAAAGGTCAGGAAACCCTTGTGACCATCGAAAGGAAAGAAAAGAGAAAGAAAGGAATAAATAAATAAATAAATAAATAATTTGTGGGTGTATTTCTTTTTACGCTAATTAATGAATAGCATGACCATGGGTCCAAATTCTCACTTAATCTGCAATTTGTGTAATCTGGAAATAACTGAAAATGTAGCAATAAGATGCGATTTCTGTCAAAAACTGCACGACTTTATCTGCATGAATTGGGATGATAGGAAAATATCCCTCGTCTCGAACGCGAAACAGATAGTGGGAATCAAATTTCTGTGTGGCGCATGTACACAGGCTGTAAACTCCTTCGCGGTATTTAAAGAAATGGAGAAAACAAACTCGAGTGTTCCAAAAAAGGGTGCAATAATGGGGAAAAAGAGTTCGGAAATGTCCCAATGAAAATTCGGATGGATGAGAGAGAGGAGGAAATAACTAATAACAATACCTTACCTTACAACCTTACAAAGGTTCCGCGCGATGATTTCTCATTTCGCAAAGGTCAAGCTTGTCGCCCCTCCTCTCGAGTTGGCCTGGTGAAGTAGTGAGTTGGATTCTTGCGCTCTCCACCTCACATAGCCAGGTACGCCCGGCTCATCGGGGATTGTTCTGAGCCAGTAACTATAAACAGTAAATATAAACAATATAATATGGAATGATGACATAGATGAAAGAAAAGAGATAAGTAAAAGTTGCGAGGTAGTAAAACTGTCCAACGAGTGAAATGATAAAAAATAATAACTAAAAACGTAGGAAATAAGCAGTCCAAAGAAAAATAATGATAATACCAAAATTAAGAACATTGCAAATAATAAGATAACAAAAAGTAGAAGCGTAGAAAATACCGTATGTATTCTCCAGCTGATTCTTCCGACAGAAAATCTTTAGAATATTGATAAGCAGAAGGTCCAAAAGCGTGAACCAGGAACACTTACTGAACTGTAGAGGTATTTAATGACAACTTACAATCAATAACTACAGAAGAATGCAAGAGGCTTGTCATGTCTATTGGAGGCCGTAATCAGGGCTAAGGGTGGACCAACTAAATACTAAAACGCAGAGTTAAAAAGTCTTTGATAGGGATTTAATATATTGGCAGTACTCAATAAACATAATGAATTTCTTCTTTTTTTTTAACACCTGACAAGCTATTCTAACATCTTAGTATGTCGCTATAAATTAACTTTTCACTATTTAATAAGGTTTTGCTATATTTAAAAGTTTTTCAAAACTGAGGCAGAGGAGAGGTGTCTTTTTATCATAATGACTTCACATATACTCGATATTCCTCATAAAGGCCTATAACTAGGCTGACCATATTTCCTTGAGACAAAAACGGGACATTGGGATGGCAAAAAAGGGACGGGGGTTATGTAATATTCTGTATTCATGAAAAAGTAAGTACATAAACATATTGAGCTTACAATTATTCTTCAGTGACAGAACCCATACAAAAACCCATACAAAACGGTACTGTCCCGTTCAAAACGGTACGTATGGTCAGCCTACCTATAACTTAAAGGTATTATGAAGGTCATGGGTGCATTTGAGAGAGTATTCTATTTTTGCGGTCAGGAGTTTTGTATATACTGTATATATATATATTATATATATATATATATATATATCTGTTGAGTTTATAAGAGTATATATCATACCCGTGTCAAAATAAATATGGGAACATTGTTTCCAGCATTCCCTCCACCTGTTTCTCGAAACTACAAGAGAAATTTTTGTTACACCGTTTAAATGATTATTTGTGGACATATAAATTATAATCATTTTGGTACTGCTAGAGTGTTTTGGTTCCTCCTGCGGAGTGAGGGTTGACTCCTTGCCCCGACCTTTGTTGTTTAATGTATATGTTGATAGGCTAATTACTTCACTTAATGAGAGGAAAGCTGTATATTGAGTAGATAACATGAGGTTAAATAATTTAGGCTATACCTATGGTATAGTCAATGGTGGGCACGCGCAACAATTTTTGTAGCGCCGCAACGCAACCGCAACTCTGCTGAAATAGTTGCGCCGCACGCGCAAGCGCAACCCTTTTCAAAAAGTTGCGCCGCAAGCGCAAGCGCAACCAAAAATGTTGCGCCGCAAGTTGCGCCGCAACTGCCCACCTTTGCATTTAACGTATATCTGCAGTGGTGGGCACGCGCAACAATTTTTGTAGCGCCGCAACCGCAACCGCAACTCTGCTGAAATAGTTGCGCCGCACGCGCAAGCGCAACCCTTTTCAAAAAGTTGCGCCGCAAGCGCAAGCGCAACCAAAAATGTTGCGCCGCAAGTTGCGCCGCAACTTTTTGCGGCGCAACTGCCCACCTTTGGGTATAGTGTTAATAACTTGTTCTGTTGAGGGCCTGGATTGTCTTCAAAAGTCTGCGAGTTATATTCACAGAACCATAGTATTCTTTTTAATGATACAAAACTAAGGTTGTGCAGTTCCACCCCAAAACACTAATCAGACAGCTGATGTTAGAAGCAAATACACAGATGAACCGCTAGAGGAAATGTAAGAATTTAAGTATTTGGGATCAAATTATCACCAGCTCTTTGACTAATGATTCACATATAAGAAGACAATTTCGAATCAAACATGACAATTGTGCAAAAGCAAATATAACTACAGTAAAGGAACCTTTGATTCTGTACGAATGAAGTTAAAGACACCCCTTTTTGTACTTTGTGCAAAAAAAAAAAATATAAATATATATATATATATAAGGTTCCTGCAGAATTCCAAATTTGGTTTATGGCAGTTCTTTCAACCTCTTAGATAAGTTACCTCCGAGATGTTCAGCTTCGTAAATGTGTGTTAACCACAATGTCTCAAGCTTTCCGAGATTAACAATACGTGCTCAATACAGCTAATGCAAAGAATTAAAAATCATCCAACCCAATTATCTAAGCGATTCATCAATCCCGTCATATGTTTTCTTAGCTAAGGAATTCACGATATAAAACGTTTGTCTGTATCTCCACTTAACTTCGACATTGCTATTTTTCATTAATTGTATTTCTTGCTAGCACTATATATATAGACTTAGACTAGACTCGTGTAAATAATAGCTGACCATATTTCCTTGAGACAAAAACGGGACATTGGGATGGCAAAAAAGGGACGGGGGTTATGTAATATTCTGTATTCATGAAAAAGTAAGTACATAAACCGGGACAAAATTGACATTTTTATTAAAACGACGGGACGGCCAGGAAATATAAAACAAACGGTACTGTCCCGTTCAAAACGGTACGTATGGTCAGCCTAGACTAAATAAACATATGTAAATACGTTATACGTATAACGATTTGGTATTAGTCACAAGTTATAAATGGGAAAAGGTCAGTGTACAGGAACTTCGAATAGATTGTTAAATAATTAATTCCACGCTGAATAGTATGAATTTTAATTAAATTAAGTGTTAGGGCTCGTTTACTCTCCTTCGAAGCATCTAAGATCACATGACGACGTAGCCTACAGTTTTACGAGGTCTCTGAGCTACGGGACCGTTACATAATTTGGACGCAAAAGAGGGTCTACCATCTATGTACTGCCTAGACAGTGGTGGCGAATTGTTGTTCGATTTTAGCTGCTCATGTTTTGATCTGAGGTTTATATTTAGTTGTCTTTAGTCTCACATGCAGCACTCATATCTGTGCCAAGGCGACTCCTAGTGGTGGATGTGACGAAATTCATGGAGGAAAACAACTATTCACATGAATAAGATGAACCAAACATTGTTAGCAGAGCTAATGCTAGCTTTTTCATTGATGCAAAAAAATTTGGTAAAGAGTTCCATTCTGCAAGAATAAGATTCTCTACTCTTTCTATTGATTGTTGTTTTCTGGTTACACCCAAAATTGACGACTCCAATTCCTTTTCTCGTAACTTCAGATTAAGATCAATAAATTTAGTCTTCCATACTGCACTTTCTTGGAAGTCAACTAATTCCATTTCTAAATTACCAATGTCAAGCCAATGAAAAGCTGATAACTGAAGATCTTCAAATTGAATAGTATGGGGAATTGGATGAATTGTAATGTTGCATCAATTTGTCGGAATTGGGAAAACCTCTCTGAAAGTGATTGTCTGACATCTCTTATTATTGAAGAGCACTTTTTGAGCACGTCAGATTTATTTTCTTCATTGTCTGCAAAATATTTTGAAATCAAGAAGTATTTCTGCAATAATGGAAAATATTTCAATTTTTCTTCTTCCAGATCTTTTGAGAAAATATTTAGTTTTTTTTTTTCAAAAGCTTTAATATTTTCAAATATTGATGATACAACACAGCCGCGACCTTGCAACTTTTTATTTAAAGCATTGTAATGCAATGTGAAATCAGCGAAAAAATGTAAGTCATTCAACCTATTCATGTCAGTCAGTTCTGGATATTCATGTTCCTTTTTATTCAAAAAATATCTTATTTCTTCTAACAATTCAACAAAGCGATTCAAAACTTGACCACGACTTAACTATCTGACATTGTTATATATGACTAACCCTGAAAATTGAGAGTCAACCTCATCTAATAGTTTGGTAAATTGACGTTTGTTAAGATCGTGAGCAACTATAAAATTGACAATCTTTGTCACAAGAGACATCACATTTTCAAGTGATTTTAAACTCTTTTTGCCCAAAGAGCTTCTTGGTGTAAAATACGATGAAATCCAACTAAAGGGTGCTTCACTTCTTGTTTAAAAGTAATTGAACAAATCCAACATTTTTTCCAATCATAATCGGAGCTCCATCAGTCGTCACAGATACAATATTTCTGAAATGAATACCCATTTGGATGAATTCCTTCTTCAATTCATTCATAATATCCTGTACTGTGGTTTTCTCAGGCAGTGTCATCAATTTAATTAGCTCTTCCTACATTATATTTTCGGAATAAAATCTTGCAATAACTGCTAGACGGGCTGTGATATGACATCTGTACTTTCATCCAAACAAATTGAAAACATTCCAGCGTTTGTCAAATCCAATAAAAGTTGATCAGATACAGCTTTGTTCATGATAATTATTCTATCTTTGACCGTATTTCTGGCCACAGACAACTCATTAATATGTTTAATTATTTGATCTTTATTCTGAAAATCTTCAAATAAATAACACTGCCCAACAAAAAAATATTTTTTTGCTGCTGATTTAATTCTAAGACCTGTTTCTGGATAATATTGATGTGCTGTAAAAATCACCTTAGATTTTGTCCATCACATCAGGTTTTCGTGCAATGCAATATGCCTATTTTGGGTGATCCATGAAGGGCGCTTATCAAAATTGATGATTTTTAAGACCTGTTAACAGCTGTTTTGCTGTTAAAATTTTATCTGTGGAATACGCAAATCTGTGCATTAAATCTAAAGGTCATGTACAACATATTAAAATCTTGGGTATCTGTGATTTCCCCAGGTGTGAGCGTGACGTCATGATCATGGATTCATTTTTTGCTTATTTAAACACTTTTAATCACTTTGTGTCAATATTACCATTGTATATTAAAGTTCACTCCCTGCACAATTGTTTACTTTTCCATACTGATTCTGAGTATGTAAAAACTTATTTTTTGAAAAGAAAAAAAATTGGGCATAACCCTGCAAAATGCGATATCCAAAATATCCGTATTTGATTGCTCGAAAACCTGACGTGATAGGCAAAAACTAAGGTGATTTTTGAAATCAGCACACCAAAGTTAGCTAAAAACAGGTGTTAGAATTAAATCAGCAAAATTGGTGTTGGGCAGTGTAATCTGAGCAGTTTATAAAAGCTTCTTTTAAATAATCACCATCAGAAGGTGGTTTTCCGTGTTGAGCAATGGTAGATGATAATTGAAAACTAGCTGCTGTAATATTGTTTGGTTTAAAAATTCTTTTGAAAATAGCAGATTGTTGTTGCTGTTGGTTTAATTGCCGCATAATAATTTCATTCCTTTCCTCATCTGACATTGAGCGCAAATTTTTGTGCTTACTTTCAAAATGTCGCTTAATATTATAAAAGCGAGCAACAACGTCCACTTTGCAAATACAAGAAAAAGCTTTATTATTTCGTTTAATAACACCGTATTTCATAGTCCTCTCTTCATGAAATAACCTTCCAGTTCCACTACCTTCAGAACTAGTTTTTCGTTTTTTTAGCCATTTTTTATGGGTGATAATTTCTGCACTAATAATTTGGCACTCCCAAACTTAAAGACTTGGACTAAAAAAGTGGGAAGGCGGATGACCACGTGGCGCGCACCATGAGTCGGTTGTCAATTTGTCATATATACACGCACGTTTTTAAATGTATACTATATGTTTAAAAACGTTTCAGTGTGTATCAGCTATTTATTTCGGTCGGTTGTCATACATACACGCACGTTTTTAAACGTATACTATACGTTTAAAAACGTTTCAATGTGTATCAGCTGTTTATTTCAGTGCGAGAATAAAATAATTTTAAAATCGTAAGGCAGAAAATATTAAAAATTAAAGTAACATCTTATTGAAATAAGAGCTCTTGGGTCACTAAAAATTGCTTCATGGGTCAGTATTTGACCCGCGGGTCAGTGGTTCGCCATCACTGACCTAGACCAATTGTTGCTTATCTTCGTTAATCGAGTGAATGCGGCGTTATGGCAGATTTTTATTTTTTATCTCTTTTTCTAACTCTAAAATGAATGAAATTATTGAGTCTCAAAATACAATAAATAGCAACGATGTGTCAGTGGATACCTTCTTAAACGAGCGACACAGTAACGGAAACATATCTATTTTGAACTTAAGTATCTGAATCCTTCCAAATTACTTTGATGAGTTGGCGGTCAATCTAAAATTGTTACAGTATAAATTCACATGTATCATATTGACCGAGACGTGGTTAAATGATAATAATAAGTAATTTTTTAATATACCGGGCTATACGAGCCACCACATATGTAGAAATAATAACAGAGGCGGCGGAGTGAGCATCTATATAGACACAAATCATAAACGTAAGAATATTGAGCAATTGACAGCCAAAAATTATCATTCTGAAACCCTAGCAGTTGAGGTGTATATAAATAATATTTTCTATTCAATATTCGGCATATACCGACCACCAAATGGTAACGTGTCATCATTTATTGCGAGCATAGATAAAACTTTAACTTCTAATCACATCAACAATAATTGCATCATTGCGGGAGATCTAAATATCGATCTCGTTAAAATAAACTCCAGCAATAATGCTAATTTCTTCTACAATCTCGTTACCGCAAATGGCTTTAATTTAACTATAACTAAACCATCAAGACTACATAATACCATAGTAAACTCCACTTTATTAGACCAAATCTGGGTGCGATCTCCCCTTGACTGTACGTCAGGTATACTCTTATTACACATTACGGACTATCTGCCCACATATACATTGCTAATTAGTCATTTACAAATACAGGAGAATAAAAAAATGACTAAGACCCTACCTGCAGTATAATACAAATTTAAATTTATCGGAGAGATATCAAGTTTTGACTGGTCGAGAATAACTGAAAGTAACTGTGAAATAGAAACAAAATTTCAAACATTCTGAAACACACTAAATGGAAAAATATTGTAACAGACTAAATTCGCTCATAAAAACTGCAAAAGTGGACCATTATTGTTCTAAAATTACCGAACAAAAATCTAATCCTAAAGGATTATGGAATACTTTAAAGGTCCTAGTTAACGTCAAAAAAGAAAAGACAAATCCCGTAACTTCGTTAACACAGGATGGAATCTCCTACAATGAATCCAAAGACGGTCAATTTATTAAACAATTTCTTTTCGAAAATAGGAAGCAATACGGCAGCTGCCATTCCAGAATCAGACAGTCACTACCAACAATATATGCCACAACCCACACCAAATACTTTTTTCTTTGAACCAATGCTGCCAAACGAAACATCAGCTAAAAATCTTAAAAAATAAAAGCGCTGATATCAGTTTAATGCAGTGAAAATATATAAACTAATATCAGATGATATAAAAACCCCACTCATAAGACTTATGAATGAGTCAATAGTACAAGGTGTATTCCCTGACCACGTGTTTGTCCAGTTTGTCCTGTTTGTCCAGTATTCAAATCAGGCAGCCCTGATTCTCCATCCAATTACCGACCAATTTCCGTCTTGCCAACTCGGAGTAAAGTATTTGAAAGAATCGTATACTGTATAATAGACTAATCAAATTCTTAGCTAAATACGACATCCTAGCAAAAACACAATTTGGATTTAGAGAAGGCCACACCACAGAAGATGCCATCAACATGCTATTAGAAAATATCTATAAAGACCTAAAAAACACACAATCTTAGTTTTCATTGACCTGTCGAAGGCCTTTGATACGCTCTCACATGATATCTTACTAGTTAAATTAAACACCTATGGCATAAGGGGAAATATGCTGTCATAAATTCGTTTAAGTCATATTTCTTTAATCGTCACCAGTATGCTAAAGTAAATGACATTTCATCAGAGTATGCTATATTGGAAAGTGGGGTTCCACAAAAATCAATCCTTGGACCCTTACTCTTCTTAATATATGTAAATGATTTTTATCGATCATCATTCAACAGCCTTAAGACTGTATTCAATATGTAGATGATACAACATTCACTTCTACACACCACGATATCAATTACCTAATGAATGAAGTGAACCGGCAATTAAATCATGTTTATAAATGGATTTGTGCAGATAAGCTCTTACTAACTTCATAAAATCATCATATATGATCGTAACTAAAAAAACTGCAATCGTGCACACACCAGTAATAATTGGAAACACTCCTCTTACAAAAGTAAATGAAATTAAAGTTCTTGGCATCAAGTTAGATGAAAAATTAAATATCAAAAGTCACACACAACATATCAAATAAAAAATATCTAGATTCCTCTACATAATGTACAGTGTATATATATAGTTTTCTGCCCAGTGTGACGGTTACACGTGTTTCGTTTGAAGTCCGAATAAAAGTGATATTACAATAAAAATCCTGCAGTTAATCCTTTTTAAGCAGTGCAAATTTTTGAGTGAATATTCAGTGTACACAGTCGTATTTCTCTTTAAGTGATGAAATAGCGGCATATGTTGAAATAAAGCAAATAAAATCAAAGCAACTTAATTCATACAGCGTTTTTTCTGAGTGTTTTCTCTCCGAGTAAATTTAGCTGCCCATCGAAAGGCACTATCCCTCAGTTATTCCCCGCGGTACACTCCGGGGCAACAATCAGTGAGAATTTACAGCGTCCCACATCTCCCATCTCATCTCCCACCTCCCGGAGTAACGGAAAAACTTTCCCTACCTCATTTTTAAAGTCAAATCGAGTACCTCTCTTAATTAATTACCCTTTTGAGTCAATATTTCGTGCACCATTAGAAACATGGCAACGGCAAATAAATTCATAAATTCATACAACCCTGTGGATATTGTAAAAAAGAAACAGATGAATCAAAAACAATCGCGACCTTTGCCAGTCCTTAGTCGAATTTGAATGCCTGAGATGGAGCGACGAAGAAATCTCTCTTATAACAGGCGCTAAACAATTAAACGGAATCAAGTTCTTCTGCAAAAGCTGCATGATCGAAATAAACTCGTTTATGATCTTTAAAGCAGAACGAGACTATATGGAAAAGGCAAAAGAGGAATTTGTAAATAGCGAACAGAGAAAAAAATAGAAGGAACGAAGATAGTACAAGAGGAAACTGCGAAAAATGAAGAGGAAATAAAAACAGAAAAAGCGAGTAAATGAGAATCAGAAATAAAAGAAGTACCAACAGAGGAAACAGAGGCACAAAACCAAATCCAAAGACTTGAAACAAAGGGCATTAGCAGCAATAGGAAAAAACAAGTAGACAATAAAGAAAGCAAACTGAAAGCACCAAAAACAAAGGTCCCAAGTAAAAATGGGGAAGAAACTACTGTACATGTAAATATTATGTGAAAGGAATTTGCGGATATAAGGGACATTAAGGGAGGACAATGTATATACGAACACCATCCCTTGTGCAACTACTTCTACAATAATGGTCACTGCAAATTCGTTGGAAACTGCAAATTCTACTATCCGGACATTTGCAAGACCTACGCGACATATAGAACCTGCCAGTACGGTAGAAAATACCACTACCATCATCTCCCGACAAGTTCAAAGGACAAAGGACAAGTTTCAAATGACAACAGGAGGAATGTAAGAAAAAATTATGTACACAAATAGCAAACAAAACTCTTTAAACACAAATAGCAAACAAAACTTTTTCAACATCTCGGACACAATACGGCTGCTAAGTCTTAGACAGCACGTGCAGCTGACACAGCTGAAAACCCTCGAGCCGGACTGCTTCCTGGCAAGAAACTACCAAAACAGGTAGGCGGGAACGGATCCATCTCGGAGGACCACAAGGCTACAAAACGAACTTAAAATGCACAAGGGGCAATGCAAAACAAAGAACATAACCATTGTCCTGGCAAATATTCAAGGAATAAAACCGAACAACTCGCAAACAAAGTTTCGTACCTGAAAGGATTTATGGATGAAACAAGATCGGACATCGCATGCCTCACAGAAACACATCTTAAAGATTGCCAAGGAAACTGCGATAACTGAGAACACTGTATTGATAAGAAGGATATGAAAATAAAAACCCACTCTAATAGACAGAGTTTATTTCCACGACAGTTTCGACGCCCACTGGCATCCTCCTCGGGTGGATACAGAAACACGAATGAACCAAAACAAGAGGGAAAAACAGTCCAGGGACCGACCGTTAAGAAATTCGCACCTAGGTTAGATCCCATTCTCCCGACACCGGAAGGGCATTTTCATTAAGTACATTCGCACAAATTTAAAACTATCTTCCTGTTCTAAACATACAGATTCTATTATTTTTTTACATAATTATTACATTTATTATTAAATTTATTACATTTAATATTGCATAATTATTTATTACAGAAATTATAAATTTATTATTACATTGGTTATTACATTGTTTATTATACAGAACTTATAAACCGAAAAACGAATGAAAAAAGACGATTAGGAAACAATCCAGAGACCATTGAGAAATTCGCACCTAGGTTAGATACCGTTCTCCCGACACCGGAAGGGCATTTTATTACAGGGTCCGCTTATAAGTACATTCCCACAAATTAAAACTATCTTCTTGTTCTATACATACAGATTCTAATATTTTGACATAATTACTGCATTTATTATTGCATTTACATTTTTTAACATTTATTATTATTACCTTTACCCTAATTATTAAATTTATAATATTATCTTTATTATTACATCTGTTGCATTTATATTTATTTCCACATTTATTACTTCCATTATTACATTTACTAAAAGCGAGTAAGGAAACAATCCAATCCAGAGACATTTAAGAAATTCACACTTAGGTTCGAACACGTTCCCACGACTCCGTAAGAGATTTTTTGACCAAGAATCTCATTAAAGGGTCTAACTTATAAGTACCTTCGCACAAATTAAAATTATCTACTTTTTCTATACACACAGATTCTATTATTTTTCTTTTGACATAATTATTACATTTATAAAGTACCTTACTTGATTCCCAATCTATAGCATGATTATTTTGGCTGGCGTGATAAAAAATGGCATTATTACTATTACAACTTCTGAAGGCACATTTGTGTTCTTTAATACGGGTTTCAATATTTCTTCCAGTTTCTCCCACGTATACTAAATCACAACTTTTACAGGGAATGCTGTAGACACAGGCTTGTTCCTCTTTTGCAACGTTATTCCTAACCAATTTACTTTTCACGGTAGACGAATATTCGAACGCCAAAGCAAACTTAAAATCTTTCGTCAACGGTTTTACTCTTTCTAAGCCGGCAATGTAAGGCAAACTCACATATTGTTTTTGGTTAACTGAAGGTTCCCGAGGGGCATAAAAAGATTTTCTGGCTTTAAAATACGCCTTTCTGATAAACCACTCGGGATATTTTAAATCCTTAAAAATGTTCCAAATCTTTGAATTTTACGGGTCCAGTGGGCATCGAAACTGTCGTGGAAATAAACTATGTCTATTAGAGTGGGTTTTTATTTTCATATTTTGACCTTCATGTAGAAAAAAGTGAAGTTTTTTGCATTTGATAAGAAGGAATTGCATATTGCAAGGTAACGAAGAGCGAATAGAACAGCGAGATGTAAAGGTGGCTGTGCTATTTATATACATGAGAGGCATATGACAAAGACGGTAATAAGTAAATCCAACAGCTTCGTGGAAACCCTTGCA
Organism: Bathynomus jamesi; assembly: GCA_023014485.1. Taxonomy (NCBI): domain Eukaryota; kingdom Metazoa; phylum Arthropoda; class Malacostraca; order Isopoda; family Cirolanidae; genus Bathynomus; species Bathynomus jamesi. Next base: position 507,390 of record JAJOZX010000031.1, read on the forward strand.
GTGAAAATAGAAAAACTAAACGTGGTACTGATAGTCATCTATAGACCTCCAAACTCTCCAATTGAAAAATTTTCGGATGCCATTGATGATATCAGAATCCTAATAAAGTCCGTAAACTCTCCATCCCCTAATATAATATACTTATACACCAAAATAAGGAGGGCACAAGAGAGAACCTGCCTAGATCTGGTATTCACTAATAACACGAACTTGATTTTTTATATAAAAATAACCCCAACTATTATCTCAGACCACAACATAATCGAGATATCAACAAATATGGCGATAACATCAAAAGCTAATACACATACGGAATGAAGAAGCAAATTTAGGGCTTTCAACTTAAACTCCAAGACCATAAGTTGGAAAGAAATCAGATCACACATGGCCCAAATAGAGTGGAGAACAGTTTTAGAGAATAAAACAACTGAGGAAATGGTAACAACCTTGGAAGAAAAGACGCTGAGAGTTTTAGAAAAATATGCTGGCTTGAGAGACAAAAGAGAAGAATATTCTGCAAAAGAAAGAGAGTAGCTGCGAAGTTACTAATTGCGGAGAAAACAATGCCAGGAAAGTAATACAAGAAAAACTGGAGAGTATCGATAGGGAAATACAAACCCTGATTAAGGGCCATACAGAGAGGGAAGAGGAAAAGGCAGAAAAGCAATAAAGGAAAATCCAAAATACTTCTACAGTTATGCGAAAAGGAAAACAAAAACGCGCGCCACTATCGGATTCTAAAGGAAAGGAAATAATGAACTAACCGACGATCTAAAAGAAATATGAATCAGTCTTCAGTCCCCTAAAAACTGACAAAGCGATACCTGACATAGATGCATTCTTTGAAGAGAAATTGCAAGGAGACTGTATAAGAGACTTTGATTTTACCCCAGAAGATGTAGCGAGAGCTATAGGCCAAATGAAATAGCTACACCTTTATACTGGATATGGAGAAAATCCTAGACACTGGGGAAATACCGAGCATCTTGAGAAGAGCAAACATTGTCCCTATATATAAAGGAGGGGATAGATCTCAAGCAAAGAACTATAGACCAGTGTCATTGACGTCCCACCTCACCAAAGTATTTGAAAGAATACTTAGAGAGAAAATCTATGAATTTTTGGAGACACTGGAAAGATTCAACGAAAATCAGCACGGATTCCGATCAGGAAGGTCATGCCTATCACAACTTATAAAGCACTATAACAATATCCTAGATACACTTGAAGGCAATGAAAACTACTATGTCATATACACGGATTTTGCTAAAGCTTTTGACAAATGCGATCATGGTGTAATAGCACATAAAATTAAACATATTGGAATAACAGACAAAGTGGGAAAATGGATCTACAACTTCCTCAGAGAACGTCTACAGGTCGTCAAAATTCAAGGTATATCATCATCAGAATCAGAAGTACACAGCTCAGTACCACAAGGGACAGTGCTGGCCCTACTCCTGTTCATTATCATGCTAACAAACATAGACAGCGGAGTAAACAGCAACAGTACAGTAACATCCTTTGCAGACGATACAAAGATCAGCAGAAAAATCAGCGATGTAAATGAGGTGGAGGCCTTGCAGAGGGACACGAACAAAATATAAAAATGGTCAGAGACAACAACATGACATTTAACACCGAGAAATTTCAGCACTTGAGATATGGTAGAAGTAAGGAACTTAAACAGACTGCATATTATGCTCCAGATAGACAGGAAATTCAGAGAAGCACGAAAGCGATCGATCTCGCGGTAATAATGACCGATGATGCGAAATTCGAAACACAAAATCAGATAGCGATAAATAAAGCAAAAAGAGTCGCGGGACAGGTACTAAGAACGTTCAAAAGAAGGGACAAGACAGTAATGATTCCCCTGCTGAGAGCACTGATCATACCAAAACTTGAATACTGCTCTGTTTTGACGTCCCCACATAAAAATGAAGAAATTAATAAACTAGAAGAAACGTGGAGACATTTCACAGCTAAGACTGATGGCTGCAAAGAACTCAGCTACTGGGAAAGACTACATAAACTAGATCTGTTCTCCCTGAAAAGAAGAAGAGAGAATCACACTATAATCTACATATGGAAAAATGATCGAAAAACTGGTACCAAACCTCAAACTAATCCCAATTACCAACCAAACAACACTGGAAAATAGGAAAGGCAGAATGTGTAGTGTTCCCAAATTAAAGGCCCAGCAAGGGACGTCTTCAACACTGAAGGAAAATATCTTGGTTGTCAGGGGGCCCAATACTTTTTACCAGCTTCCAAAGGACCTCAGAAACATTACAGGGTCAAAGTTGAAGTCTTCAAGAGAATATTAGATGTCTGGCTCAGGACGGTGCCAGATGAGCCGGGTGTACCTGCCTATGTGCGGTGGAGAGCGCAAGAAAGCAACTCGCTCCTCGCCCAAGCCAGGCCTAGAGGCGAGGCCACCAGCTTGACCTTCGTGTGAAGAGAAACCAACACACAGAACCTAAACGAGGTTAAGGAGAGGTTAATATTTAAACTAAAATAAAAAAATTCCTCAAAATGTCCTCCTCACACTGTATTATTCTTTATCCACCGACACTTGCAATATGGAATCACAGCAAGTGATTATATACTGTATTATATACTGTATCCGCTAGAAGTAATCCACAAAAATGTTTACGAACTCTCTCAGACAATGATAACAGACGATCTCATACCTCTCCAATGTTCAGAAACTTAAATATTCTAAAACTAAATGACCCGTATAAACTTACTGTTGGTATCAGTCTGAACAAAGTTGCTAGTAATAGAAACTATACTTCGCCCATTCACAGGGCGATTACCCCCCATCAGATCAACCATAATCATAAGGCTTCCCAATGGTTTCATACATAGACCAAATTATTCCATGCAAATTGCAGGAAATACCCTCTCCTACAAAGGGTCAGATATCTGGAACGCTATACCCATGAACATCAGACAAGCACCATCACTAATTTCGTTTCGCAACTCACTAAAGAAACACTTTTTAAACTCCTACTAATGTGTGTGTGTGTATATATATATATATATATATATATATATATGCATATATATTGCAACTTTTAAATATTACTAAACAAAGAAAATCACCTATTATATAATATATGCAAAATTCATAATCTTAAAATGGGTGCAATCATAAATCATATAAATTAGGTGTTAAAAGTTTCCATTATATTACGCCATAGTTATAATATGCCTCACCTATCTGTATCTTTGTAACTTTAAGATTGTATCATGATTTGTATTGTTCACCATTTTTCTTTTCTATTATTTCCATTATTATTTCTATTATCAGTTTCTATTATTTCAAAGATTATTTCAATTTTCATTTGTAATGACAGAGTTCACTAAATGCAACATTATTTTATTTTCCACAAATTCTATTTATGTTTGACATTTTCCTATGTAAAAATAGAAATGAATCTCAAAGACATTTGCCTAAAAAGCTGTCATGCTTCCCAACTGCATATTATTATTATTATTATTATAAAAAACCTTGGTTTAACTTTACTTGTTCTAATGCTATCCACAAAAGAGAGGAGCCTTTCAGAAGGTACCGTCGCCATCCAACTCCTGACTTTCACTTGGCTTATATTTCTGCATGGAATCGTGCAAAATCTGTTTATTCGACTCGCCCAAAATTCTTTCATGGGACAAAAATTTGAAAACCTAGCAATTCTAATTCTTCTCGCTCTTTCTGGTACCTAGCATAGAAACTCTCCAACAACTTTACTTCTTCTTTCCCTCCTCTTTTTCCATTCTGACGGCTCAGTTGCCGTCTCTTCTCCCGATAAAGTTGAACTCTTCGCTCAAACTTTCGCCTCCAACTCAAACCTGGACGACTCTGGTGCTGTTCCTTCATCTCTTCCTCCCTCCCAGTTAATTATGTCAGAAATTACAATACATTCCAAAGATTTTTTCTGCCCTCTCTGGGCTCAACTCTAGGATGGCGTGCGGTTCTGATGGTGTCCCACCCCCCTGGTGTTCTTAAGAACCGTGCTTCTGTGCTGATACTCTGCTTAGGCAAACTATTTCGTCTTCGTCTTTCATCTGGTACTTTTCCTTCCTGCTGGAAGTTCGCTTCCATTCAGCCTGTTCTAAAGAAGGGTGTCCACGCTCAACTCTCGAACGGAACTATCGTCCAACTACTTCGATTTCTTGCTTATCGAATGTTTTTAAATCTATCCTTAAGAGGAAGATTCTTCAACAGCTCTTTTCTTACAATCTTCTTTCAGATCGTCAGCATGGGGTCCGCAAGAGACACTACTGGCGATCTTCTTGCATTTCTTTGACTCTTGGTTATCCTCCTTTCGGGATTTCGGTGAAACATTTGGTATTGGCTCGACATATAAAAAGCTTTAGATAGAGTCTGTATTGTTCAATCCACGAAAGGCATTGGAATCTCTTCTCATTTTTCCTCGTGGATGTGCATTATTTATATATATATATATACACTATATGATCAAAAGTATTCGGATACCGCATGGTTTTGGGAAAAATGGTTTTATTATGGCATTTAGTAACCAGGAGGTCCACCCGTTGCTTTTATTACAGCGTCAACACGTCGAGGCATACTTTCCACCAGTTTTCGGTAAGTCTGTGCAGGAATGGCTCGCCATTCCTCTTGCAGAGCTGATGCAAGAGATGCAAGTGAAGCCGGGCGTGGTGTGCGGTTTCGTATCCGTCGCTCCAGTTCGTCCCACATGTGCTCGATTGGGTTGAGATCGGGGCTCTGAGCAGGCCAGTCTAACAAATCCACCTTATTTTCACGAAACCAGTCCTGCACACGCCTTGCAGTATGGCAGGGAGCTCGATCCTGTTGAAACAAACAATGGCCATCTCCGTAGTATTGCACAGTGTAGGGAGGGCCGAATTGTCCAGAACGTCGAGATAAACGTCAGCGTTCATGGTAGTGGGTATAACAACCAACGGGCCGAGCCCTAGCCAGGAAAACAACCCCATACCATGATGGACCCTCCACCGAACTTCACCGTTGGACGTACACAGTCAGGAAGAAGCCGTTCTCCGGGCTGTCGCCACACCCAAACACGCCCATCAGACTGGAAGAGTGAATACCGCGACTCGTCGCTCCAAAGAACAGTTTTCCAGTCCTCCACGGTCCAGGAACGACGGGAGACACACCAGGCCAAACGACGCGTGGCATTAACTTTTGTAATCAGTGGCTTGTGTACAGCTGCTCTACCATAATAACCGAGTCTGTGCATCTCTCTGCGGATAGTTACAGTACTAACGGAGGTACCGGATGCTCTTCCTACCTCCTCAGCGATGGAAGCGGCAGAGGACGTGCGGGACTTCTTGACATGTCGTACCAGACTTCTTCTATCACGTTCCGTCAGTTTGCGTGGTCGTCCGGAACGTTTTTTCGCGTTAGTTGCACCGTCGTGCTTCCATCTCATGATAACATCCGCTACAGTCGACTTTGGTATATCCTGTTTGGCTGCAATGTTTCGTATAGAAACGTTACTTAAATAACATCCGATGACGAGTCCACGTTGGAACTCGGAGAGTTCACGTCCGCGCGGCATGGCTTCACAACAGTTACTGATAACTTAACAGAACACCTCAGCATTATAGTTTCGCCACGCTTTTTCCCAGCATACCTTTCGGCGAAGGTGATATTTGCAGAAATGCGGATTTTCCGGGGTGTCCGAATACTTTTGATCATATAGTATATATATATATATATATATATATATATATATATTATATACGAGGCGACGCGAGTACGGGGGTCGAACTCGCCACATTGGCGATTTTGCGATTGTTCCACGAATGAATAGTTCAACCCTCTCCCCATCCACAGACAACTTGGTATAGCCAAATACCGCCCTCGTACACTCCAAACGTAGTTATTTTCAATGCGTGTATTTAACCAATTTAATGCGTAAATCGGTACTATAATAAGAATGATGATAATTATGGTTAATTGTTTATTAATGATAAATGCTTAGGCCGAGGTCACCAGATCTTTGCGGATCAAATAATGTTATTAATTAGGTTATTAATTAGGTTGATTGATAGAATGAGTTTTCTTCCTTTATTAAACAAAACAAATGAGTTATGAATGAGACAGAATATGCTGATTGTTTACAGTTGAAATAATGTGTACACCTGAATAATGACTTCAATATTATTAATAACGCGCGAGGTAATGATTAGTCTTTATATAAAGTTAGGTGAATGACAACAGGCCAATATGAGGCCCGCACAAATGGTGTTTACATGGCGATGGTTTGCGTGTCACTGATGGTGTTCAAAGAGAGAGATGAAGCCGCGTCCAGAAGTCCTTGTAACGAAGTTCAGGTGTGAGGCAAAACATAAGGACATGCCTTGAGTGGATCCTCGTGATGTGACGTTATCTTAGTCGTGCTTGTGTGACGTCCTCTTGGTCGTGTTTGTGTTGATGGAACATTGCTAAGGTATTTGAAAACGTCTCTGCCACTTCAGTAACCGCTATATATATATATATATATATATATATATATATATATATATATATATATATATATATATACACACCTTACCTTACACCCTTACAAAGGTTTCGCGTGATGATCTCTCATTTCGCGAAGGTCAAGCTTGTCGCCCTTCCTCTCGAATTGGCCTGGTGAAGTAGTGAGTTTGATTCTTGAGCTCTCCACCTCACATAACCAGGTACGCCCGGCTCATCGGGGATTGTTCTCATCCAGGCGTCTAGTCTTCTTTTGAAGATTTCCACTGCAACTCCCTTTGTGTTTCTTAGGTCTTTGGGCAAATGATTAAACAGTTTTGGTCCTCTCACTACAAAACTATTTTCTTTCAGGGTTAAGGATGTGCCCTGTCTCGCCTTCAATTTGGGAATACGGCACAGTCTGCCGTTTCTACTGTCCACCGTTGTTTGGAGAGTTATAGGGCTCAGAGTAAGATTAGGGACTAGTTTCTCCATTATTTTCCAAGTGTAAATAATGGTGTATCTCTCTCTTCTCCTTTCCAGTGAGTATAGGTCTAGTTCGCGTAACCTTTCCCAGTAATTTAGTTCTTTGCATCCGTTGATTTTGGCTGTGAAGCTTCTCTGGATCCCTTCCAGCTGTCTAATGTCTTCTTTTTTATATGGGGATGTTAGGACCGAGCAGTATTCCAATTTGGGTATTATCAGGGTTTTCAGTAGAGGAATCATTACCTTCCTATCACTTCGTTTAAAGGTTCTCAATATCTGTCCCGTTATTCTCTCTGCTCTGTTTACTGCTATCTTATTTTGTGTTTCAAATTTCGCATCATCCGTCATTACTAGAGACTTCAAAAAAGTTCGTAAAAATTTTTATGAACTTTTTTGAACTTTTAGTACTTTTACGAACTTTTTGAACTTTTAATAATGTTATGAACTTTAAGTAGTTTTATGCACTTTTTGTAATTATTATTATTAATAATATTACAAAAAGTGCATAAAATTACTTTAAAAGTCCAAAATATTAATAATTTATTAATATTTTTGACTTTTAAATAAATTTATTAACTTAAGCATAACCTTATCTAAGTTATCGTACATGCGTATATAGTTACAATCAATGTTGATCAATTTGTTTCTGGTATGAAGAAGATATTGGTAAAATGTGCTCGTAGTAAAAGACAGTTTACTTCCGAGACAGCTCTTTCACTTCCACCAAATCCAGTTCTAACACGTTGGTCAACATGGTTAAATGCTTGTTACTATTATGCTGAAAACTTCAGTGAAATAAAAGAGTTTGTGTTAAGATTAGATCCCGAATCACAAGCGATCGTGGATACTCAAGAATTACTGGACGATTCAAAGCTACCACAAGATATTGCTTTCATAGCATCAAACTTTAAATGCTTGACAGATGCAATAAAAAAATTGGAAGGTCGTTTAAGTCTAGTGGATGCAATCAATGTTGTAGAAAATGTAAAGACAACAATAATAGGTTCATATAAAGACAAATTAGAAGATGTTCTGAAAAATAATCCTGATTTCGAGGTTCTCTCCAGATGTGCTCAGATTCTGCAAGGAAGAGGAGATTACGATTTTCAGTGCTCTCCAGAGATTGTGTGCGCCTTAAAATTTGCTCCAATAGTTTCAGTCGAAGTTGAGCGATTCTTTTCCTTTTACAAAGATGTAGTTGTGCCAAAGAGACTGAACTTAACTTTCGAGCATATAGAAGAGAATATGATTCTTCAATGGAATAAAGATATTGCTTAACATGTTCAATAACTTCTGTGTTTGTTTAACGAATAAAGTAAAAGTTTTTCTTTGGAGTTTCATAGTTTTTATAATTTTGTATTTTTTTAAATCTAATTTTGCCTTTTAGCAAGTGCAATGAAGAAGTATACTTTTTGATGTGTAATTCTTGATACCTATAATTGATAGATCTAATTGATATGTAATGAATTTATTATGAACTTTTTTGAACTTTTTGGCAAATTTAATAAACTTTTTTGAACTTTCAAGGCATTTTTTATGAACCTTTTTGAAGTCCCTAGTCATTACAACCCCTAAATCTTTTGCTCTGGGATTTCTCTGAATTTCCTGCCCATTTGAGGTATAATATTCCATGGATTTTAGGTCTTCTCTTTTTCCGTACCATAATAGCTGAAATTTCTCGATGTTAAACTTCATATTGTTGTCTTCCGTCCACTTGTAGATTCTGTTTATGTCGGTTTGTAGGGATCTTATGTCTTCTGGGTTTCTTATTTTTCTACTGATCTTTGTGTCATCCGCAAAGGATGTTACTGTGCTGTCTCTGGTAACTCCCTCATCTATGTCAGTTAGCATGATTATGAAGAGTAGTGGAGCTAATACTGTTCCTTTGTGGTACTGAGCTGAGGACCTCTGATTCTGATGAAGATACTGTTTGTACTGTAACGACTTGCCTCCGCTCACTAAGGAAATTATATATCCATTTCCCTACTTTTCCTGTTATTCCCATATATTTCAGTTTATGTATTATGATTCCGTGGTCACACTTGTCAAACGCTTTAGCAAAGTCTGTGTATAGTACATCATAGTTTTCATTACTTTCCAGTGAATCAATAATGTTGTTGTAGTGTTCCATTAGTTGTGATAGGCATGATCTGCCTGACCGAAACCCGTGTTGGTTATCATTGAATTTTTTCTGCGTTTCTAAAAAGTCATAGATTTTCTGTCTGACTATTCTTCCAAATATTTTAGTGAGATGGGATGTAAGCGATACTGGCCTATAGTTTTTGGCTTCGGATCGATCTCCTCCTTTATATATTGGAACTATGTTCGCGCTCTTCAGGATGCCCGGTATTTCTCCCGTGTCTAGTGATCGTCTCCATATCCAGTATAGGGGTTCAGCGATTGCATTCGTGCAGTTTTTGATCAGTGTGGCATTCCATTTATCCGGTCCTGCCGCTGAGTGTGTTTTTAGTTTCCCTATGGCTTGTGTAATATCGTCCGTCGTAAAGTCGAAATCCGTTATACTTTCCCCTTGTGGTTCTTCTTCAAAGAACGCGTTTCTATCGCATATCAACTTGTCAGTTTTTGGGATACTGAAAGATGATTCGTACTGAGCTCTTAATATTTCAGATACTTCTGTTAGATCATCCGATAAAGCAGTGTTCTCATTTTTTAAAGGTCCGATAGTCGCATGGTTTTTTGACTTTCTTTTTGCAAAATTATAGAAGTACTTTGAGTTAGCCTTTATCGCTTCCATAGCGTCGTCTTCTTCTTTTTCTGTATGCTTCTCGATTAGTTTCTGTATGACGACATCGATACTTTGCAGTTTATCATTTAATATTTTTGTGATGTTGTTATCTTTACAATTAATTAGTTTTGCAGTCACTCTTTTTCTCTTTCGAAACAGTGCTCTCTTTTGTCTTTCGAACCTGCTTCTCTTTCCTCTTTGTTGTATCTTTGGGACATGTTTTTTCACAATTTCTAACGTCTTCTCTTCTAACGTCATTAGCATCTCCTCCGTTGTCTTGGCCTCGAAAATGGTTTTCCAATCTATTCCTTCCATGCTGGCTGTCACATCTTCCCAGTTTATAGTTTTGGAGTGAAAATTAAAAATTTCGAATTTGCTTTTTTCTGTTGTGCGTGTTCTTTCCTTTCCTGTTGTCTTTATATTAGTTGTTATTTCAATGATGTTGTGGTCCGATATCATAGTTGGGGATATTTCTACCTTCTCAATTAGATTACTGTTGTTTGTGAATACCAAATCTAGGCAGTTGTTTTTTCCTGTGTTTTCTGTTATTTCTTTCGTTAACATAAATTCATCAGCTAGAGCAGTGGTACCCAAACTGGGGGCCATGACGGATTTTGTGGGGGGCCATGGAGCGATCAAGTATACATAAATTCGATTATTTCCACAACTAATTCAATTATATTATTATTCCTTACTCATATTATTTAAAAACAAATATTGGTTGGGCCACGGAGGTTGTCATATTTTGACAAGCCACAGGCCAAAAAAGTTTGGGAACCACTGAGCTAGAGCTAGTAGCATTTTCACCTGCTCCTGGTCTGTGTGCCCCCCTTGTCCTGGTGTATACATATATTTTTTCCTATCCTTTTATATTTCATGAATGGGAAATTAAAATCTCCACAGAGAAAAATATTTGAGAAAAAAAAAAAAAAAAAAATATGTATATATATATATATATATATATATATATATAATATATATATATATATATATATGTTCTATACAAGCGTCGTTCTTTACGTTAATTATACTGCGTGTTCTTTGCAGTTGAAATGTGTATATATATATGGGCTGAATTTCACAATGAAACACGTGAAATAAGTGAATGATGCAGACCCACAAGGAAAAAGAAAAATGATTCAGAAGTACTCAGAAGTATTCAGAAGTACACTTTTTCACGGAATTCCCTGACAAGGTGTACTTCTGAAAACACGAAAGGCCTTGGAATAATTTTTCTTTTTTCTTGTGAGTTTTCATTACACACACACACACACACCACACACACATATATATATATATATGTGTGTGTGTGTGTGTGTGTGTGTGTGTGTCTGTAACACCTATGCAAGATATGGGAAGTGCAAATACGGACAAAAATGCCATTACCACCACCCTCAAAGGAACTCGATAGGTGAACAGACGAAACCAGCAACAAAGAGGGCTACCAATTTTTTAGATGTAGCCCACACAATTCAATTACTGAATACCATCGAAGAAATACAAAGCCAACTGACAAATACAGGGATCCGAGAGCCGTACAGAAGGCACACAGAAAGACATTACATGCGATATCGGAACAACGGTTATTGAAACAGATGAAGAGAGGAAAATTCTCGGAGGATCACAAGGCAACGAAACCGGCACCACCATTGGAAAATGAATCGGAAACACGAGTACGTAAAAATGAAAGGGAAAAAATAAAAATAATCCTAGCCAACATTCAGGGCCTTAAATCAAACTATTCCCCGGACAAAATTTTACACCTCAAACAGATTTTGCATGCCTCACGGAAACCCATCTAAAGGACTGCTAGGCGAACTGTGAAAACTGTGAGTTCTGTATTGACAAAAAAGAAATAAAATTGACAACTATAACATCCTCCGAGCCGACAGAACAGTTAGACGTAAAGGAGGATGTGCTATTTACACACGCGAAAGGCATATGGCAGAAATGACTATAAGTACCTCAAACAGCTACGTAGAATGTGTAGCAACAAAAGTTAAAAAATTAAATATGGTACTAATTGTAATGTACAGACCCCCGAACACGTCAACCTCAAAATTCTCAGATTCCATTACAGAGGTAAGAAACTGGGTAAAAGATCTCAGTACACTCTCCAACCCGAAATATTTTTCTCTGTGGTGATTTTAATTTTCCATTCAGGAAATATAAAAGGATAGGAAAAATATATGTATACACCAGGACAAGGGGGGCACACGGGAAGACCAGGAGCAGGTAAAAATGCTACTAGCTCCAGCTGATGAATTTATGTTAACACAAGACATAACAGAAAACACAAGATAAAACAACTGCCTAAATTTGGTATTCGCAAACAACAGCAACCTAATTGATAATGTAGAAATATTCCCAACTATAATATTTGATCACAACATTATTGAAATAACCAATATAAAAGCAACAGGAAAGGAAAGAACACGAACAACAGAAAGAAGCAAATTCGAAATTTTTAATTTTCACTCCAAAGCTATAAACTGGGAAGGTGCTGCATCCAGCATGGAAGTAACAGATTGGAAAACCATCTTCGAGGCCAAGACAACGGAAGAGATGCTAATGACCTGAGAGGAGAGGACGCTAGAAATTGTAGAAAGACATGTCCCAAAATTCAACAAAGAGGAAAGAGAAGCAGGTTCGAGAGACAAAAGAGGTCATTGTTTCGAACGAGAAAAAGAGTGACTGCAAAATTAAGTAACTGTAAAGATAACATCAGAAAAATATTAAATGATAAACTGCAGAGTATCGATTGCGTCATACAGGAACTAATTGAGAAGCAACAGAAAAAGAAGAAGGCGACGCTATAGAGGCGATAAAGGTTAACTCAAAGTAGTTCTATAATTTTGTAAAAAGTAAGTCGAAAAACCATGCGACTATCCGACCTTTGAAAAACGAAGACAGTGTTTCATCTGATGATCTAACAGAAGTATCTGAAATATTAAGAGCTCAGTACGAATCATCTTTCAGTATCCCAAAAACTGACAAATTGATATGAGATAGAAACGCGTTCTTTGAAGAAGAGCTACAAGGGGAAAGTATAACAGACTTCGACTTTACGACAGATGATATTACACAAGCTATAGGGAAACTAAAAGCACATTCATCGGCAGGACCGGATAAATGGAATGGCACACTGATCAAAAACTGCAAGAATGCAATCACTAAGCCCCGATATTGGATATAGAGACGATCACTAGACACGGGAGAAATACCGGGTATCCTGAAGAGCGCGAACATAGTCCCAATATATAAAGGAGGAGATAAATCCAAGGCCAAAAACTATAGGCCAGTGTCGCTTACATCTCATCTCACTAAAATATTTGAAAGAATAGTTAGACAGAAAATCTATGACTTTTTAGAAACGCAGAAAAAATTCAATGATAACCAACATGGGTTTCGGTCAGGCAGATCATGCCTATTACAATTAATGGAACACTACAACAACATTATTGATGCACTGGAAAGTAATGAAACTATGATGCAATATACACAGACTTTGCTAAAGCGTTAGACAAGTGTAACCATGGAATCCTAATACATAAACTGAAATATATGGGAATAACAGGAAAAGTAGGGAAATGGATATATAATTTCCTTAGTGAGCGGCGGCAAGTCGTTACAGTACAAACAGTATCTTCATCAGAATCAGAGGTCCTCAGCTCAGTACCACAAGGAACAGTATTAGCTCCACTACTCTTCATAATCACGCTAATGGACATAGATGAGGACGTTACCAGAGACAGCACAGTAACATCCTTTGCCAATGACACAAAGATCATCAGAAAAATAAGAAACCCAGAAGATATAGGATCTCTACAAACCGACATGAACAGAATCTACAAGTGGACGGAAGACAACAATATGAAATTTAACACCGAGAAATTTTAGCTGTTACGGTACGGAAAAAGGGAGGACCTAAAATCCATGGAATATTATATCCCAAATGGACAGGAAATTCATAGAAATTCTAAAGCAAAAGATTTAGCGGTTGTGATGACTGATGATGCGAAATTTGAAACACAAAATAAGATAGCAGTAAACAGACCAAAGAGAATAACTGGGCAGATACTGAGAACCTTTAAACGAAGGGATAGGAATATAATGATTCCTCTACTGAAAACACTGATCATACCCAAATTGAAATACTGCTCGGTCCTTACATGCCCATATAAAAAAGAAGACATTGGACAGCTAGAAGGGATTCAGAGAAGCTTCACAGCCAAGATCAATGGGTCCATAGAACTAAATTACTGGGAAAGGTTACGCGAATTAAACCTATATTCACTGGAAAGGAGAAGAGAGAGATACACCATTATTTACACTTGGGAAATAATGGAGAAACTAGTCCCTAACTTTACTCTGAACCCTGTAACTCCCCAAACAACAGTGGAAAGTAGAAAAGGAAGAGTGTGTCGTGTTCCCAAGTTAAACGCTTGACAGGGAACATCCTTAACCCTGAAAGAAAATAGTTTTGTTGTGAGAGGACCAAAACTGTTTAATCAGCTGTCCAAAGACCTAAGGAACATGAGTGGTGTTGCAGTGGACAGCTTCAAAAGAAGATTAGACCGCTGGCTCAAAACAATCCACGATGAGCCGGGCGTACCTGGCTATGTGAGGTGGAGAGTACAAGAAACCAACTCACTACTTCACCAGGCCAACTCGGGAGGAGGGACGACAGGCTTAACCTTCGTGAAATGAGGAATCATCGCACAGAATATTTGAAAGGTTGAAAAGTATATATGTAGAGAACGAAATTTCTTTCCTCGCCGTTCGCAAACATCTGGGAATTATCAGAGACCGAAAAACACGCGTGGTTTTCAAGGAGAGAGAAACAAAAGGGTCCTTGTCTTTTCCCAAAAAGGCCCGCAAAAGTTAGCGTCTTCTAAGCCTATATAAGCCAGAGTTCACTAAAAATCGCCCTCACTCTGCTCATTACTCCTCCTCGTGAATCTCCCCCTTTCACGTAGAGCCGTTCGACCTTCCCTCAAGCAACAGTTCAACAATACACGAAGCGAATCAACACTTGAGGCGACCTACAATTTCATCCCGCCGGAAGCAAACATCACTCTACCGGCGTCATTCTTTTGGCTCTGGTTTCACTCATCCTTCACCACAATTCGATCGGCGCCCTTTCAACAAGTCTATCATGGGCCGTCAACACATCCTCCTGCCGGTAGGTCAATACGTCCTCAGACTATTTACGTCAAAACACAGTACGGTCAATCTTCACGTAGGCCCTCGTCAGTCTTCAGAGTTATCTCCGTCGAAATCGCAGGTCGGTAGGCTTCTTGTAGGCCCCCACTCGGCCTACCGTGTTTTGATACGTGGGCTACACTATTCAGGATTCAAAGCTGAAAAGTCCACAAACTCTGCGTAACCAAGTAGGCTCAAAAGTGTATACAAACAACCGGCAAACTAACTTTCCGATTACGACTACGTTAGGCCTGTTCCGTTATTTTAACGTTTCAACCATCTTTTCGTATTTTGTATCCGATTGTTTATTTGCTCTTTTATGCATTTCATTTTACCGACCTAATCCATTTACTGTACCATACCGTACTTTCATTATCTTAGGTATTATTGGCTTAATTACTTATTGTGTGTTCATTGTTGCGTATCTCATTAGCCTACCTAAATTAGTGTTTGTCATCATTGTACTTACTTAACGATTATACTGTGAAATATAGTACAAATACCGTTATAGAATTGTTAATCACTGTGATCAAATAATTCATTTATTTTTCTAATTAAACAAAAAACAACAAAGTAATTTTTCTTTCCTTATTAAATATTGTTTGTTTGGGCTGTATCCCAAACTGGTGACCCATTAATTAAATATAGTAAGCTTACTTGGTAGGCCACCACAAATTGGTGATCCGTAGGCCACTATATACAGGGTGTCCGAGAATTATCTGTACAATTTTTGGCCGTTATTAAAAGTCAACCATGAAGTATAGAAATTCCAGTGTTGTCCGATTTTACAGAGAATATCATTAAATTTTTTCTGATACCAAGTTTTGACAAGTTTTTTAGAAATTCCAGCGTGTCCGAAAATTATCTGTACAATTTCATCTTTTAATAAAATTCTTGATAACACACGTAAAATTCTTAAACAAGATTATTTAGAATCTGTATTTTCAAAAGTTTCTTTTATTAAAGTAAGGTTGTTACAAACATTCGATATGTGCACCATTAGTGATTCGCAAAACATCCAATCGATACTCCAAATGTTGCCATGTACGCTGAGCACATCCACATCAATTCGCTCAATAGCAGCTGTGATTCTTGCTTTTAAATCATCCATGTCTGTCACCCGCGTACATTTCTAAAAAACTTGTCAAAACGTAGTATCAGAAAGAACTTAATGAGATTCTCTGTAAAATGGGACAACACTGGAATTTCTACACTTCATGGTTGACTTTTAATAACAGCCAAATATTGTACAGATAATTCTCGGACACCCTGTGTATATATATATATATATATATATATATATATATATATATATATATATATATATATATATATATATATTAGGGTGTTTCATAAATTAAAAGTTTGGAAAAATTTTAATCCACATGGATCCCCTTGTTCCATTTGCTGAGGAGACTGATAAACCGAAGTATTAATTCAATAGTTTAAAGTTTACGGGTCCCCAGTTTGATGCTCTGGCAGATCATAAACGGAAAAAATTAAACAAAAATCTGTCAATGAATTTTTATTCAACAAACGAGTACCATTTCACTACACATTTTCACAAAGATACAAAAAACATAACCACTTCTTGCGAATCATTTGTCCATGAAATCCTTCTTGGTTTTATTCGGGTATTTCGCCCTATGCTGCATCACAGTTTTGAGCAAATACTGCTTCTGCTCTTCGTTCTTCGTCAGAGAACAGTTGAACTCTTTGGTGAGCGCGATGGCTCTTTCGGCCCGATCGTTGACGACAGAGATTTTGTTAACAGTTGCCGCTGCTTGCTTGAAGCCCTCTACTTCAGTCCACTCGGCAACTGGCTTTTTCAAGAATTCTGTGTCCAAGTCGAATGCATGGAAGAAAGCCATCGTCTTTCCTGTCACGAACTCCGCCAGGTGTTTAGAGGCAAGATTCCTGACTTTTTTCCCTTGGGGTCGCTTGAGTTCCTTTTTCGATGCGGGCTTACCCAAACTGACGACCATCTGAGCCTTTTCTTCATCTGCCACATCTGCGTCGAAGAACGCCATGGCAATAAGAGTCTCAGAGATGTACCATAGGTGTCGAGACATGGCTTCTTGCGCAGCGTTAACACACGAATATCCCGACATGGCAAAGGCTTCCGCGTCACGCAGAAATTCCAGATCAACTGCGGCAGCCTTGCTTGAGTTGCAGCACGAGTCCAACCTAGGATGTAGACGAGGGACACGAAGAGACCTACGGCTGTCAGAGCTTCCAACTCGTGACTCGACATCTTGAACTGCTTCTTCAGTAGAATTACTTTCAAGGAGTAGATGGCTATCGCCATCCATCGAGCGTGATGGTAAGCGCCAGGGGCTCTGAGAGGGAAATCCACCACTTTTGCTTCTCCCAGGAAGATGAGAACCAACTGTAGCAGTTCCTTGTAGTCATCGCGCTGATGCGACGTGCTCACCATCCCTCTCACCAGCAGGACTGACTTCTCCCTCAGTTCCCTCATAGAGTCATTGACTTGAGCAAAATCGTACGGCCGCACGTCCAACCGGTCGATGAACTTCCATTGTGCCTGAAACCTCTTGAAAACGGGTATATCGGGGCCACTTGAAGGGCCGTATACACGCTTGAAGACGGAGCTGAGGATGACTTCATAGATGTGATGCCGACAGGGGAAGTACATGATTCTCTGCCAAGACCTTTCTCAATCAGAACGCAGGCCCCGTATGAATCCCGGTGTTCGACGCTGTCGTGTCGAAAGACAGTCCCCGCACGCGCTCTTCCATCCTGTGTTCCTTGACCAATCCAAGCAAACTCGCGCTATCTCTCGCCGGTTCCGGACGTCACCTTAGGAACGCCGAGCAACTTCTCCTTGCCGTCGCTGAGACGAGGACGGCGATCCGGTCAACGCTCTCCTTCCATTGCTCATTGTCAGGTAGGAGCTTACCGTCCCAATGCAAGACAAGAGGCTGACCAGGACAAACTTCGTCGGATTGATAACTTTCAGCAGCCACCTTCCTGAGAGCCTTGCGTGTGCGGTACATGGTACTGGCAGAAATGGACAGTTCATCCAAGTCAAAACCTAGTGATTTAGCCACTGCAGCGTACGACATAGCTGAATCGCTACGAAATATTCAGCCGATCGTAGGTAGTCGTCACCATCCTGTGAGATCAGATTCCTGCGTCGCTTCTTGGTATTTCCCTTGGAGGAGGATGGAAAAAACTTCACGGTTGGGTCAACGACATCTGAGTCAGTCTCTGACGAAGTTGAAATCACTAAAGCCCCCGTATCTTCTGCAGCTCCTTGTTCCTTCCTGGCCTTCTCCTGTTGTTCCTTAATCTTGTCCAGCCTCTTCCTTTTCCTAATCTCCTTATAGTGAAGCTTCATGTCAACAGGGCCCATGCTGCAGGAATTTGGATCTTCACGCTGCATGTCGAGAAAGTGGATGTCCTCCTGATTCTTCATCATTTCCTTAGCCTGTGAATGAGCAATGTCCATGATCTCCTTCGCTATTGCCTCCTTCACTCGGAAGGACTGCTTTATGTGACTTGTGCTTCACAAGCCGGTCGTATTCCTTGAGAAGGGATTCCATCTTCCTCAAGGCCGAATCTCGACGCATCATGGGGATTCTCGCTCTCTCCCAAAAATGAGACAGGCATCCAGGCACAGGTTCAGGCATTTAGTACATCCAAATTTTTGCTCCTTTTGGTGTAAAGTACTTTTGAGTACTTGCAACTGAGTTGGAAGGCCACTTGATGTGATGTTCGCATCCGTTGGCCAATAAGAAACACTTCTGTTTTCGCTCTGGTCGACACCTGGAAAAGAAAACAAACTAAATAATTCCACAGAAATAATTTCACATCGTAATTAATTTCATTAATTAAATAAAGAAAAGCAGTAACTGGGACTCGAACCAGTGTCATAGCCGTTTGGCGGCATCGCTCAAGTCGGCGTACACAGCACGCTATCCACTACACCATCTAGGGAGTGGATAGCGTGCTGTGTACGCCGACTGAGCGATGCCGCCAAAACGGCTATGACACTGGTTCGAGTCCCAGTTACTGCTTTTCTTTATTTATAAAACTGATACGTGTACACTACGTTCTCTCTGACAATTCATTAATTAAATAAATTTCATACCGCAGTAAAATTACATTAATTAGTATCATAAATAATTACCAGCTTAGTTGTCCAATATGCAACAGACTAATTAATTTCATGTAATATTAATAATAAATATCACTACCACAGTAAATGACAGAAATTAAATAATAATAAATTTCAATACCACAGTAAAATGAGATAATTAGTAGCATATATAATTACCTCCATAGTTGTCCAATAGGCTATACAACACGAACCGCTCAGTGACGAAGAAAACCGTCTTCACTGCAGGCAGGCGAGAAATGAACTGACAAAAAGTCGTCAAAGTTGGGGACCTCTAAATGCAGCGCGATCTGGTTCAAACTTGCACAAACGTGTTTTCTTGTTCTTTAGAATACGGAGAAATGTGTGGATTAAAACTCCAAGCTCATTTTTATTTTACCACTATAGGTATGAAACACCCTAATATATATATATATATATAGTGGCATTCATAAGTATTCATACAGAAAAAGTATTTCAGTTATATTTGTGTTTTTCTTTTGTACTATACATAAAATAATTATAAAAAGTTTACCTTCGTTTGGAAAAATTTAACAAATAAAAAAATTAGTTGAACTCCAACATACTGTATGTAAAATATTAAATTTGAAGAAAATAAAAAAAAAGTTAAAATGCAAAAGTTTTCGTACATTCATTTACAAAATTATTTAATACTTTGTGTGTCCTCATTAGGTTTGGAGAATTTTAATTTTTTATCAGTAGTTGGCTGTTTATTGATTAGAGACTGTTGGCAATTCTGAATTATAAAATTTTCTCTGTAAATCTTCATGGAAGACGGATGACTGTAGAAGCCATTAGTAAGCATTGGGTAGTCGTAGTAAGGAGCTGTCTACAGATCAGACACGAGTCTGGAAAGAGTTATCGGAAGATAGGGCAAGAACTTGAATTTCATTTACGACGGTTGTTGCACTTATAAACAAATGGAAAGGCTTTAAAACAAGTAGAACTCTACCAAGGTGTGGATGACCTTGCAAGATTTCAGAACATACAACTAGACGGATTGAAAGAATGGCTGCTGCGATTTCACGAGTGATTACAGGTAATATTTACCAAACATCAAGATTGTCCATCTCTCTACTGTACGTCGTACATTGAGAAAGAATGATATGTACTAGTTTGAGTCTCTTTGCTTCACTTTTGCATCCAGGGCTAAGCGGCCGCTTAGGGCCCCGCTGCTACTAGGGGGCCTCAGTGGCCTTGGCATCATAAACATCAACCAGGACGTTGGCAGGGAGATTTCATATGATGATGTTATTGATGATTTCGGCCAGAAAAAATCTAGGAGGCAAAAATTTTGAAGATACAAACTGTTCTGTATAACTGTTAGCTATTACACGATTGTATCGTAGAGTTAGTAATTGTTTGGTAGTTGATAATTGCATTATTTTTTTATACATAGTTCTGTGTCATTTATTCTAAATAATGTATAAGCTAATTTTCAGGAATTTCATAAAGAGTATTTTTTTCTGTTTGTCTTCTGAAAGTACATATTTGTTGTTTTGGACATAAATGTTTCATTAAAATTGTTTCATAATTGTTTTTTATTAACCCAGCCATTTTTTGTATGTGTGTGCTGAGGTGATGTAGTAAGGCGTGAGTTGGTGGATGGAGGGGTGGGGCCTCAAATGGGTATATTGCTTAGGGCCCCCTAATTGCCAGAAACGGCCCTGTCTGCATCTATGAAGATTTTCTACGGTTTGTTTCCATTGTCTAAATCAGGCATGGGGTAATTGTAATTTGCAATTGTAATTGATTGTAATTAATTAAATTTTTTAAAGTAATTGTTGTGTAATTGTAATTGAGTAACTAAAAATATAATTGTAATTGACTAACTAAAAATGTAATTGTAATTGAAATCAATTACATCCACAGTGACAATGAGAATGAGCCTAATGAACATTGAACAATTCACATGATATTACATTAACTGCTAATTAAACGGTGATTTAAATACGTGTTCAAATAGAATAATAGGATCACCTGAAGATCATGGCCCCCAACCTTCTTTAGTTAGCCTTATAAGGCTAACTAACGAAAATATCACGACCTATCCTAACCAATCGTTAAGTCAACTGTACGCTCTTGACGATTGGTAGGTTAGGTCGTCGTTAGTCAGCCTTATAAAACTAACTAAAGAAGGCTGGGGGCCCTGATCTTCAGGTGATCCTAATAATATTCACACTTAGAGTATTGGGTGTGGAAATAAAAAGTTAAGGTTGTAAATTAATGGTAGGCTTTTTCTTTTCCTTTCATTTCTAGTTGGTGTTTCTATGAAAAGTAATTGTAATTTAAATTTATTACTTTTCATTGTAATTCTAATTGCAATTAATTACATTTGCCAACTGCAGTAATTGTAATTGTAATTCAGCATATGCAAAGTAATTGTAATTGTAACCAATTATTTTTTAACTGTATTTGCCTCATACTTGATCTAAATAATGTGCTGGTTTCTTTCTCGAGCTTCCTACATTTTCTCTTTTTGTTTCTTCGGGACATCGTTCACCAATATGTATTTCACTATTTCAGTTTCATCGATGCAGTCTTCGCAGTCTTTTTCGCATTTTTGTAAGTGTTTCCGTGAGGTATATGATAGCTGTGTTTGTTTCCAGCGCTAATGTGTGAACGTATTGTAATTTGCAGTCTGCATGGTCAGCTGACAGGTGCTCGTTTTCCTGGATAATGTACGTTTTCTGGTTGTTTTTGACGGTTCTCGTTATATATATATATATATATATATATATATATATATATATATATATATATATATATATATATATTGCAATAGATCAAAAGAAATGAAATATTTAATAATAGGAGCATCGTAGCCTTTGTAGAAGCAAATTATGTTTAGCGGTTTGGAAACACAAAAGAAAAGGTATATATATATATATATATATATATATATATATATATATATATATATATATCACGGCATAAGTCGATATGAATCGTAGCTGCAATACAAATATTACCACCTATAGGCATATTATATGTTTTTAAAAGGTTTCCATGGCAACGCTTTTATTGCTTCTTTTTGATTGGAACTCCTTGAATGAATTTCTATACAGATGTATTCATATCGTGTATAAACTATGTATTTGTCTCTGTATAGTGTAAGTTCATAAAGCAGGACGAGGATTGAGCCTTATTATACTGTAGCTCCTATAATACAAATTTAATACAGCTTTATCTGAAAAGCATTTTTTATTATTAATAATAATAAAAATACGCCATAGCCGCGAGGTTACGTTCCAGAAGACCTCGCGGATATGAAAATAACATGTCTTATGGGAAAAATGGGGTTCGGGTCCAACCCGACCCAAAAATTCCCATTTTTTTTTAATGAAACCTATTTTTAAACTTAAATAATAAAGAAATAATATATATTAGGAATTAAACTTGTATTAATTAAAGAAAATGCGTACGAAAACATTACAAAGCAGTAATTTTAACACTCACCAATGGTCACGGAAGACTTGTCTTGGAAGTTTGATGAGTGAGCAAACAGCCTTTGCTTCCGAACAGGTGTATGGGTAGTGAACATCCCTCACTCAGACATCCCTGAGTTGACGACTGGCCAGAGAAATAGAGCTTGAATGATGGGAGTGAATGATTGAATAAATGGATGATTAAATGAATGGATGGATGGATGAATGAATTTGAAAGTGAATGAATGGTTGCGAGAGAAGATAGAATAGAGAAAGAAAGAAAGACAAAGAAACAGAAAGATTTTAAGGCCAGATGTACAATAGTGTATACTATGCTCTAATAACCTTTAAATTACGTCTAGTTAACCCAGTATATCGGTTAATTTTCAAAATCCATGTTTGTTTCTCGGTACAGCATGTTTTTTTGTTTTTTCACATTTTTGCCCTATATTCGCGGTCAAGTTCGCGGATACTAAAATTTTTGTGCGCATTTTAATTTTAAATGACCACAGATATGAGAATCACGGATATCGTGGGATCTTTTATATATATATATATATATATATATATATATATATATATATATATATATTATATATATATATATATATTATGGTATTACAAAAGACCGTTTCCATAGGAATTTTAGTTTATTTATTAATTTTACTGTTCCAGGTAGTAGGATGAGTGATTAAAGGAAACATTAAGCGGACATTATGTCTGTTTATGAGGTGAATTTATGGAACATTTTTGCACGATGACATCACGCGGTCCTCACGTTCGTTGATGAGATGTATTTGAAGGGATAAGTTAGGCTAACCTAACCCAACCTAACCTAAAGTTAGGCGAGGTTAAGGGAAGACTTCATGAACGTTTGTGAACTATATTTGAGGATGGCGTAGCATCTTCGGGGATGCCATAATCCCATAGACGTTCCAAAGGTAACACCTGGAACCCGGAAACAGCCCGCTCACACGCACCCGCCGCACGACCGTGCCCACGCGTCTCATGTACGTCCGCACGCCAACACGTCCGCGTTAAGACCAAGTACCACCCCGGTGCGTCTTATTCATGCCCACATCCCCTTCTGGTTGCACGATATAGTTTTCAGTGCGTTTATAGATCACATCCTTAAAAATGAAATGGTGGTTTGCTTGTGCATGTAGGGAAACAACGCTCTCATGCATCATTTTTCTGCTGATATATATATATATATATACACACACATAATAACCTGAGAATACGAGCACCAAGATTTTTTAATCTCCAACACACCAACCTGAATAATTTCAAGAACCAGGTGGACAAGTTCCTGGTCCCTGAGCAGCCATGCGTAACTGGCTATGAGGGTAGGAGAACGGAAACCAACACCCGTCTCCATCATATCCTACAAATGAGGCGAAATGATGCAGAAGGGTTCGACCGCAGGTCAGTCCTGAACTGTTGTGCGAAACCACCATAAGGTAAGTTATGTATAATGTACAGAGAATCTGTGTAACTCAGGATTTCATGAAAATCCCTAAAATGTTCAGGGATTTCATGTAAGGTTAAGCCGTGATATTTTTGTTAGTTTTAACGAAAATACCACGACTTAACCTAACCAATTGTCAAGGGCGTACAGTTGACCTAACCGGGCATTCAATAACCTAACTGGGCATTCAATAATTTTCCCGTAGGTTTGAAAATGTCACGGCTTATGACGTACAGTAAATAATTGCCTACAACGTCTTACGATTGTCACAGTTATGTAAAAAGCCATCAGACCATCATCAGGTACTTAGTCTGATTCATTTCTGACAGCACCATATCATTCGGATGAAATCCAAGAAATTTTGTATACTTGTTGTCATTGGTTCTTATAATCATAACATGACTTTTAGTAGGATTATATTTTACTAGGGGCACTCAATATATTTTTCCCCACCCTTTTTTCTTAGCTAAATAATAGGCCATGTGGCTGAAATGTCTTCTAGGCCGTAAGTTTCAACTTTCTGCGCTTCACATAACCGGATTTTTCCAGTTTGAGCCTCCCCTCCTTGTATAAAACCGCTTTTAAACGCCCGTGTATAAAACCGATGGTTAACCCAGTTTCGAAAGTGGCGTCTGACAGTGATGTGCGTCGTAAACAGAGAGCTATTATCGAGTTCTTAACCGCAGAGAAAGAAACAGTTGGAAATATTTACAAACGTCTACAAAACGTTTACGGAGATACTGTTGTTGATCGAAGCACAGTTGGACGCTGGTCTAAACGTGTGGGATCATCGGAGAGAGGGAGAGCCATCCTCGATGATGAGCCACGCACAGAGATGGGCAAGATCACCAACTTTGGTGATCTTGAAGATCAAGATCAGATCACCAGAAAAATGTGATCTTGAAGATCCAGATCAAGATCGTGATCTTGAAGATCAATTTTCAAGATCACTTTTTAAGATCACTTTTATATGAATTGAAAAAAGTTGTACTCTTGTAGAGTAAACAAAAACAAATTATTTTGTTAATCACTCCTGAAAAGTATCACTCCTAATACTCCCCTGAGGGCTGAGGCAATACAAGCATCGCATCCTACCCATGTCACCTGATCTAAACCACGGGGATTGACGATTCCCCTTTCAGTTTTTCAGGTGGTAAACTTAAAACTTAGTATTATCATAACTTATCAGCAAAGAAAAAACTATTAAATGACCTACATATAGTTTTTAGTTCTATTTTTCTCAATTCTCATTTCACCAGGTCCATAACCCATATCAATGAATGGTCAGCATATATAAGCAAACATTTTTTACATAGAATTTAATTTTACAGTTTTACTGCAGTACGCAATTACTGACAATATAAGGGTAAAAACCGCAAGTTAAGAGTGTTAATTTAATATTCAACCGCTGTAAACATTTGCTTTCAGCAAAACCAATTGTTCAAAGTTACCATCCGAGAGACGACTTCGTTTGGGGCTATGAACCATGCCAGCAAACGAAAACAACCGTTCCACTGGTGCAGAGGAAGGTAGCGTGGTGTTATACCTCTTGAAGATCTTCTTTATAGCAGGATACCTATCTAAAGAGTCGAGTGCCTTACTGGTGTCCTGCAAATAATTGAGGACTTCCAAGTCTTCCTTGTTGTTAGGAGCAGAGAATGAGCCGTCCATAGTTCTGAAGAAATCGTCTTCAGATGATGAGTCTGAGTTCACCGAACTATTACCACTGCTGTCAGAATTACAATTTCTTACAGCCATTTGCAGCTTGTCTTTTACTTGAGACTTGATTGCTTCATGATCGCCGAAATTAGGCCCTTGCAACAATGATATCCATCTAAGTTTGAAATACGGATGAGATACTGAGGCCAAAACGGCATCAGTTACCTCGGGGCTCAACGACAAAAAATGACCAAATCTGGCATTGAAGCCAGAGACGACTGCTGCCAGTAATGGCATGCAGTGTCTCAAGCGCAGGTCGTTTGGTTGGATAGGCTCCAATCTTGCGAGGGCATCTTGAGTCACTAGGACTGTTGGAAGAAGACAACCGT
The DNA here is from genome assembly GCA_023014485.1 of Bathynomus jamesi. Taxonomy (NCBI): domain Eukaryota; kingdom Metazoa; phylum Arthropoda; class Malacostraca; order Isopoda; family Cirolanidae; genus Bathynomus; species Bathynomus jamesi. Next base: position 533,390 of record JAJOZX010000031.1, read on the forward strand.
AGTAGCATTCTTTCTCTGCCTGTAATTTGTTGAGGGCTGCTGCAATTGGTTTTAGAACAGACAAATATTCTGAAATAAATTCCAATTCATTGTCTTTGAGGATGGGTAGATTCAGTTCTTCAAGAGCTACATTCACGTCGTTCTTATGTTTATATATTTGGCTTAATGAGTCGTACATTGAGTTCCATCGGGTGACGCATGGGTACCTAAATTGGACGCCAGTTATTTCCTGTATTTTTTCTGCTGACTTGGGTTTACCAGCAGCATTCCACAGCGCCGAACATTTTCCCATTGCAGAATGCTTTATCTTCTTTAGTCCAGGTGAATTCAGTCCTTTATCTGCATCAGTTGTTGCTACCAAGTTCAATGTGTGGGAGGCACATCGAATATGGGATGATAGTTTCACTGACTCCTCTCCATGCTCTCCTGAATGTTCAGGAAAGTTGCTGATGATAACCTCTTCATCTGAATCTTTTTCATCATCATCTTCATCTGCATCATCTTCATCAATGTCGTCAGTACGATTCTGAACACGAACACCGAACTCTTTAAAGCATTTCACCATGTTCGATGCATTGTCGGTGACTGTAGATACAACTTTTCTATAAGATAAACCATGCTCCGAGTTGATCCTGTCCAATATTCCAGCAATTTTATCAAAGCTATGTGTTCCACGAAATCTTCGGCATGCCAGTGCAGCTGATCCTCGCGACAAGTCATCATTGATCTGTAATGTAAGAATATAAAATCAATGTTTGTATGAACATTTTTTTAAGCTTAATTTAATAATATTGGTTAGACACGCACCAGCTAAACTGCGCCACCAAACATTGAAGAGAAGAACTATGTGATATAAAGGAGGCAATTCAGCGATGAGTCGCCTACCATACCACCACATCAGTGACCCATCCCATAAGAAAAATGTGGAAGAGTCCATATTCACAGCCTGTGAATATGGACTCTTCCACATTTTGCTGTGAATCAGACACAATGACAGATGACAGAATCAGTGAATTAGTGTGAAATTACTGTGAATCACAGCAAAATGAAGACTCACCAAATTAATGAATGAGGAACACATGTCGAATAATTGAAAAGATTATACTATAAGTCTATCAGACTATCAGTCTATCACCAATGGTCAATTTATCAATTATATAAAAATAATACACTAAATCAATAGCATACCCAATGCGCAGTGACTCCCATGAAACTGCGGTGATTAGTTGACCATATGTCGCATGTAACACACACATGGTCAACTGCTGCCAGTTTTGCTTGTATGTCTTCCTTCATTGTACTGGTTGTTGTTGCAAGAGATCTAGCCAGGGTGCGTCTAGATGGCACCTGAACAGCCGGGTTGACGTCTGAAAAAAATATTTAAAAATTAAAACAAATACAATAGATTAGCTATGGAAAAAATATCAAAATATTTAGCTAGGCTACCGATAGTCTAATGTTCATACAAATAATATGATTAATTATTTTAATCAGATATTAGCTATGGAAAAAATAGCAAAATATTTGAGTTATACTAACATGAAAGAAGATCCTTAAATTCATGTAGTTCAACTAGGCTCAATGGTAGGAGCCCATTAGCCACAAGCGAGAGAATCTTCTTTTCAAGGATATCCTTGCATATTGGTGGTCCTGGTTTTTGCTTGGAAATGTGGAACATGCTTAGTGTTGACTGCTTGGCAATTTTGGCAGGGCCAGCATTGCTGCCGCTGGCATCTTCTTCTTTAGCTGGACGCTTGCGAGATTTCTTCTCCGATTCATATTCACCCAAAAGATCCGAATGTAGTTTCTGCACAAGAAAATAAATTATTATCATGCGGAGAGACTTCTTGAACACCCTGTATAATATTTATCAGAGTATCAAACTTCTAGTTGAAATTAATACTTAACAAGATTCTAAAATTTTGTTATCTTTAACTAAAATTATTTTCACCATGATCAGTGCATTTTTATCCTATGTTAAATTGAAAGCCGAATTTCGTCCTTCAGTAACTAAATAGGAGAAATTACAGACATGGATCAGACAGAGAGAAAGACAGATACACCTGGCGTTTTATTATAGTTGGATATCGGCAGTTTTTAATGTAGTTACTAGTCCATAATCTATTAATATCTGAAGTGCACAATATATTCAAATGGACGTCTATGTAAATGTAGCATTAGTCTTGTATGGCACCAGTCACTTAAAATATGACTTGAACCATTATGTTAATGTTGCTACTTACTACTTAGTTACTAAGTAGTACTAACCCTGAGATGCCTCAGAAGATTGCTTGTTGAGTCGAGGCCAGCAGACAGAATTGTAGTTTTCTTTGTACACTGCCTACAAATAACTTTGATACTGTTTCCAGTTTTTTCGACAATTTGAAAATATTTTCCGTTCAATAGCACAGATTGATCCTTATTACCAACATTGTTATCTAAATATATTGAATACTGTTCTGGTGACAACCTAGAATATTTGGTTCCCTTGGGAGCCTGTTGAAGTTGTAAAATTGCACTCATTATTAAAAAATTCAATCTGTAAATAAAATATGTTTAGAATTAATTTATTATGAATACGGACCTATAGGCTATATTTTATGCCTATATATAATAATATATTAATAGAACACTTTTAACATAATTGCACAGTAAATTACACTTTTTACGAGCCTAAATTGCACAGCAACTACACCTTCCATGAGCCCACGCATGACGCAAGTCACCCAACTAACAGAAAACATAAACAGTCGGTGTTGAACAAAGTTGCCACCAGATGTCGCTTGGACAAAAAACAAATGACATTCGCATAGCGGCATATTTAAGAATCTGAAATTAAAAGTGATCTTGAAGTCTAAAGTGATCTTCAAGATCAAGATCACAAGAAATAAAGTGATCTTAGATCAAGATCAAGATCACCATAATAAAAGTGATCTTCAAGATCAAGATCAGATCACGATCTTGATCTTCAAGATCACGATCTGATCTTGAAGATCAAGATCGTGCCCATCTCTGGCCACGCAGCGGTTGCCCGGCATCGGCTGTGACATATCACACTGTGCAAAGTGCTAACAGCATCATTCGATCAAATCACATACAAGAAGCTATCACGGGAGCTAGGAATTAGTGATGGAAGTGTGAATATGATAATTCAGCAACTGGGATACTCAAAAGTGTGTTCACGGTTTGTTCCTCGCCAACTGACTGAAGATCACAAAGCTCAAAGAAAAGAAATTGCTTCCTAGTCGTTGATTCGATACGAGACAGAAGGGGATGACTTCCTTTCACGAATTGTGACTGGGGATGAGACTTGGGTACACCACTTTGAACCTGAAACAAAAGGCCAATCCATGGAGTGGCATCACGCAGATTCCCCACGCAAGAAAAAGTTAAAAAATGGCTCCCTCTGCAGGAAAGGTTATGACCACCATCTTCTGGGACATGAAGAGACTCCAGAGACGTATAAAACAAGTTCGACCGGAGAGAAAACTGGAAGACGTCCTTCTTTTGCACGATAACGCAAGACCACACAACAGTTTGCAAACAAGAGAGGCCATCACAAAAATGCGCTTGACTGCGTTACCCCACCCTTCATACAGCCCGGATCTGGCACCTTCAGACTTCCATTTGTTTGGGCCAATGAAGGATGCTATTCGTGGAAGAAAGTTTCAGAGTGACAATGAGGTTGTTGAGGAGGTTAAGAGGTGGCTCTAGCAGAACCCAGCAGACTTTTACCAGCAAGGAATAAAGGCCCTTGTTTTGAGGTGGAGGAAAGCCGTAGAAAAGGATGGAGACTATGTGGAAAAATAAAAACTTGTAAAAAAGGTATGTAACTACTTGTGTACAAAATTTCTGGAAACAAGGAAACATGGAAAGAAAAAAAAAGGTGGGGCAAAATATATTGAGTGGCCCTCGTATGTTATTGTCCTTACCATATCTTTCACAAACTTTCAGAAGTGTGCTGAACCTTCTTTGCAGATGGAGAAATAAGAACTAGGTCATCTGCATACATCAGATGATTAATAATCTTTGTACGAAGATAGCAGCCGATTTTGCAAGTGTTCAGTACAACAAATCGATTATCTATGTAAACATTGAATAAGTAGGGAAGATATTGCAGTATCTTTCCCTGCCTAACACAGTTTGTTACAAAGAATGGCTCTGAATTGACAACACAATCAACAACAACAGTATCAACAGGCTTAACGAGTTGCAACACAGCAGAAGTAGCATCAGATGGCAGCTCTGGTAACTTTTTGATGACCTATTAGTCAAATGTAACACGTTACATTTAACCACGCTAGTCTAACGTGGGCGTGTTGGAGTACGGACGTACATTAGGCCGGGTCGAAAATGGGAAATCTTTTATTTCTTAAAAAGTACACTATATAAGAAGTTTCATTTTATCGTCTTAACAAAATATTAAAATATGAAGCATGTACTACCCCTACTACCCCTAGCACATACCCCAACTTTTTTACCCTCATATTTGCATATAATTGGGAAAAAATGTTATTTCTTAAAAAGTACACTATGTGAGAAGGTTTTTTTTATCACTTTATCAAAATATTAAAAAATCAAACATGTGCTACCCTACTACCCCTATCACATGCCCCTCCTCCCTTTTTTACCTTCATATATGCATATGTTTAATGTTGTTATATATTACATGATAAGTTGTTTGTTTAATAAATGCAAAAAACTTCACTTTTCTACCTGAAGGTCAAAATATGATAATAAAAACCCACTGTCTATTAGAGTGGGTTTTTATTATCATGTTTGTTTAATGCTTGATATTTTTGTTTCAGATAAATAGAAATAATTTTTCAGATAAATAGAAATAATTTGCATTTGCTTTAATTATAATTTGAAATATCATAAATTATAAATTACATATAATTTGATTTTACTTCCGAATATAAACTGACTACTAGAAGCAAGTCCTCAAATGCAGCCTTTGGATATCCTACAAAATTCCCAGCAGCCATGACTCCTTCAAAAGCAGATGTTGTGAGACACTACCTTTTTGTGCGCCGTCGTGAAGAAGCTAAATCAAAAGGATCAGCAACTGCTAATGATTGTTACAGGGTTGTTGTAAAAGATATTGGAGACATTTAGATGAAATTTTCTTTTCCTATGATTAACACTAAAGGTATTTATTTTAAAGTCAGTCGACTAATAGAAGAAGCCTCAAAATTGAACAAGGTGCCGTTACATCGAAGAAATGAAAGTTTTGCCTTAAAGGTAGCTCAATATGATGAAATGTTTGATATATCTTCTTGTGAATGCTATGATAAGGGAAGTGATAGGAAATCTTGCAGGTGTAAGGATAAAATACCAATGGCAGAATGGGAGTCTTTTGTCGGTCAAAAACAAAGAAAAAATCAGTTAGGACCAATTGATGGAATAGCTAGTTCAACAAAGAAGAGATCTTTAGCAAGAGCCCAAGAAGCACAAAAGCTTCAACTAAAAGCACAAGAAGAAATTATTGAAGCCACCAATGTTTTACCATCGGAATTTATAGAAAATACCGAAGAAGACATGGATGTAGATTCAGAGAGTCAGGATGTAGATTATGAGGCCGATTTAGAATTGACTGAGAATATTCAGAACAGGCACTCCTATAAAAACCTAGCATTAACAGCAGATCGTTATCGTGTAAGTTGTAGAGCTGCAGCTGCAATAGTCAATGCAGCTTTAAAAGATATGGGGATCCTTAACCACACCAACATGCTTGACAGAAAGAAATTAGAAAGAGAAAGAAATCGCATGGGTGAAACAAATACTTTTAGGTCTAAATCCGAAAATCTGAAGATGGAGTGCCTTGGATTTGATGGAAGGAAAGATAACACATTAACTAAAAGTGGAAAGATAAAAGAAGAACACTGTTATTGTGAAAGAACCTGGAAGCATCCATGCAGACCATGTCACACCAGATAATGGAACTGCTCGCTGCATAGTAGAAGAGTTGATAACTATTATTACAGACTCGAACGGCACAGATACTATCAAAACTTTACTGTGTGATGGTACTCCTGTAAATACAGGAAAAATTGGTGGAGCCAAAAAACTGGTTGAAATTCATCTTAACAGATCAGTGCAGTGGTTGGTGTGCCTCTTGCATTTGAATGAGCTGCCTTTTATGCACGTCTACAAAGCCATTGATGGTAAAACAACAGGTCCAAATACTTTTATGGGTTCAAGTGGGAATAAACTGAAAACAGATTTAACAGAATTGGAGGTAGTCAAATATTCTCGCGTAAAGGGAAACATTAAAGAAATTCCAGCAAATATTCTGAAGGAACTAAGCAGTGATCAAAGATATCTCTATGATATGTGTCTGGCAATGCAAACTGGAGACACTTTTCAAGATCTGTCCACTCGATCCCCACCCTTCACCATGCTCTCTGGCTAACTTTAGCTAACAGGGTCCTTCGATTATATATCTCAACGCCAAATCCTGATAAAAACCTTCAAGATATAGTCAAGATTATTATGCAGTTCTATGCTCCAGGGTGGTTTTGGATAAAATCTCATCCTAATTCAACTAATGGTGCATATAACTTTTGGCATTTCGTGTGCTTGCTTCGAAATTTAGATGGTAGTGAATCGGGGTGGTTAGATGTAGGTAGCGGTGTCGCACAGGGTTCAGTGTTAGGCCCATTGTTATTCGTAATTTACATTAACGACATAGATGTAGGATTGACTAGTAACGTTTCAAAATTCGCGGACGATACTAAAATAGGCGGTAAGGTTGTTAACGAGGACGATAGAAATAGGATCCAAGACGATGTAAATAGGATTATGGAGTGGACGGATAAGTGGCAGATGCAATTTAACGTAGATAAATGTAAAGTTTTGCATATAGGTTCTCGCAACAATAATTACGCGTACACGATGGATGATAGGGAGTTAGCGAGCGTTGACGAGGAAGTAGATTTAGGCGTACGCGTAACTAAAGATTTAAAGGTTAGGAACCAGTGCCTGGAGTCTTGCGCAAAAGCGAATAGGATGTTAGGCTTCATAGCGCGTAATTTCGAATTTAAGTCGAAGGATATCATATTGCCCCTTTACCAGTCCCTAGTCAGGCCTCATTTAGAATATGCAGTTCAGTTTTGGTGCCCGTACTTGCGTGAGGATATTGATAGGTTAGAAAGGGTTCAGCGTCGTGCCACGAAACTTATTCCGTCATTGCGCAACAAGCCTTATGAAGATAGGATTAAAGTGTTAGACTTGTATTCACTCGAAACTAGGAGATTAAGGGGGGAGCTTATTGAAGTTTTTAAAATCGTTAATAACATCGATAACGTGAATTTTGACAAATTGTTCACTTTCGATAATAGTAATACTCGCAATAACGGATTCAAGTTGCGTGGCAGACGTTTCATTACTAATATCGCTAAAAACTTCTTTACGTTTAAAGTAATTGATAAATGGAATAATCTTCCCGCGTCAGTCGTTCATTCTACCAGCGTTAATATGTTTAAGAACCGTCTTGACAGACATTTTAAAGGTATTAACGTTGTTTAATTTAAATAACAACAAAGTTCGTAACAGAAGCTCTGGTGGTGGTGCTCGGGGATGAGTCTGTTGACGATGAATGCCAGCTTGTGACATGCCAGCGTGTGATGCCAGCAAAAAAAAAAAAAAAAAAAAAAAAAAAAAAAAAAAATTAGACTAACACGAATGTAGATGTAGCTCATAGCGTAAACTAACCCACTTTTTGTTTAACTTTACCTACTTTTTTTTTTTTTTCTTATCCTCCTTACTTTGCATGTCTCTAACTCTTTTCTTGCATGTTTGTAGTTTGCATGGTATGACAGTGAGTTAAGACTGTGTTTGCATGGTTTGTAAGCGTTCTTATTTTACTTCTTTTCATCTTTCACTCCTCTCCTATTCTCTCCGACTATTTTTCTGACTTGTCGGCAGTGGCCGGCGGATGATGATGGTGAGACACTTTTCCTCTTTTTCTGAATGAATGTTAACCCACGAATGATAGGTGTTGCTCCTTACTTAACCCCTTATTCTCTTCTCTTCTCTTAACCCCCTACTCTTTTCTTTCTCCCGGGCTAGCCTTAGAGTGGATCTTAGGGTCTTTGTTAGCCTTAGCTTCTGTAGATCTGTAGATCAATCATAGAACCAGTATTAAAGAATAACGCCTACTTTGCCCACCCAGAAAATATACTCATATCAATGGTAACTGACAAGAGACTAGAAATTAGGAAGCAAGCTATTCAGAAAATCATCCTTTCAAGAACAGGATTTTCAAGTACCAGAAACTTTGAGTTGTCTCGAACCCTCAATTTCCAATCTACTGACTACACCAAAATGATCGATTGTCAAAAAGAGATCATTACTCCTCCACCGCGGCTAAAATTTTTTAGCGACGATGAGCTACTGCAGGCTCGATGTAAGCCACTGGAGATAGTTTCTTTTCAATGCCACAGTCAAAGTGTGGAAAGAGCAGTGAACCTAGTAACAAAGGCATGTCAGGAAAGAATAGGATATGACAACCGTCAAAAGTTTATCTTAAACTCATTAGAATCAAGGCGAAAACTGCCCAAGTTTGAATGGAAGGCCCAATGGAATGAGTAAGAAACATGAAATAAAAATTTCCTAATAATATTGAAAATTTCTTCCCTTTTGATGTGATAAGGAACAATGAAAAAGTTAATTGAATTTTAGCACATTTATTATGCCTCTAATTTTTTCTTCTGAATATATTGTTGTACTTAATTAATTTTCCTAATACGTACATTATTAAATAAAATATTATATGTTAATAAAGATTTATGTCATCAAAAAACCTGAATGTAGGGTAAGTCTCGTATAAATGAAATATGCTTCAATATAGGTCAAAAAGTGAAAAATTGTGCCAGTGGTAGGAGGCTTTAAACAGCGAAAATAATTTATGAGGGGGTTCCTGTGTTCCATTCAAACCCCTCACAATATGTATCTTTTCAATATAAAATTTCAACCCGGCCTAACGTACATGAGGCGCGTGGGTGCGACGGGTGCGCGTGAGCGGCCTGTTTCCGGGCTCCAGGTGCTGCCCTTCGAACCTTTGTGGTATTATGGCATTTCTCCGGAGGCTATGCAATCCTCAAATATAGTTCATAAACGTTAGTAGTATGTATGCAAAAATGTCGAGTGCAAATCAATTGCATGCAACATGATCAATGATTGCAATATTGCAGGCAACATTGCATCGTGCATCATTGCATACAACAAGGTATGGGTTAGATCCTCTAAGGGGGGAGGGGTATACATAAAGCGGGGAGGGAGTGAGTAACCTAACCTAACAAGGTAGGAGAGTGGGGGTTAAGCATGAAAAGGGCCGGGTGAGTGGGGGTTAAGCATGAAAAGGGCCGGGGTGAGTGGGGGTTGAAGGGGTCCGGGACAAGACCCTTCACAAAGGGGGAGTTGGTAATCTAACCTAACAAGGTTAATAAAACACAAGAAGGAAGGAGAGGAGGGAAAGAGAAGAGAAGATCCTTTCGTGGGCATATCGCTGCGCATAATGGAGTCCTCACAAGCCATCCTTGGGGGCTTTAGCATCAAGCCAGTTGGCATAGAAGCGAGCCAATCGTATGGCGTAATCGGCTGTCAGGGATTTCTTTAGAGAGTAAGCAGCCAGTTGCCTTAGATACACACACACACACACACACACACACACACACACACTCTCTCTCTCTCTCTCTCTCTCTGTATCGTTTATATATATTCCCTATATTATTATTAATTATACTTAATTTATTCCTTTTCCGGTTAACGAACATAATTTCATATTGTTTAAATTCTGTTTTTTCGGCTGAATTTCTCTGGGAAAGTTAATGTGAAATAAGTTTGCATTGTTTTAGACGGTAGTTACAGATTGCATTTTCAGACGAGTTACATAGTAAGATTTGTATGTTCGAGTCTATTTCCGTTTCCGGTCTGTTACACGTGCTCTCGCAGGTCCATTTCCGGTCTGTAACACGTGCTCTCGCAGGTCTATCTCCCGCATTCACTACTTCTCTCCCACGATCCGTTGTATAAATTAAAATAACATATTATATTATTTAAAGTAACATCATTCTGCATTGTTATAAACGGCTCCCTACAGATCCCATTCAGTTCCGTATTCAATTCCATTTCCGGTCTGAAACACGTGCCACTCGTCTGCGCGTGTTTATTTCGTATTTCGGCATTCACCAATCCTCCCTCACTAACCAATATACTAATTAAAATAGCATTGTATTATTTAAATTAATATCAGACTGCATTGTTACTAACGGCAACCCACAGGTTCCATTCAATTCTGTATTCAACTCAGTTTCCGGTCTGTAACGTGTTTACTTCCGAACTCACCATTACCCCTCTCACCATTCGTTATATTAATTAAAGTAGCATATTGTATTATTTAAAAGTAACGTATCGTATTAATTAAAAGGAACATATTGTATTATTTATTTAAATTAACGTATCGTAAAAAAAAAAAAAAAAAAAAAAAAATATGACAGGGCCAGCTAAATTGAAAGCAGAATGCTTTAAATGTAAAGTTAATCATTGGTGCGTTGACTTCCCAGAAGGTAGTATCAGCAATATCACATCCCTTAGTATATGTTTGTTTTGTAAACTTAGAGACAACCACGAAAAGGAAGTGAAAGAGCTAAAGGAATTAGTAAAAAAGCTTGAAGCTAGGCTCGTAGCACTGGAAATCCATCCCAGTAGACAAGATCAAACTAAAAACACACAAGCAGATTTAAACTGTAAAATTAAGCATCTAGAGCAAAGCGTGGCACGCTTGGAAAACACGGTGACTATTCCGGAAAATAAAACGGAGGACCAAGAATTCAAATTGGTCAAAAATAAAAGACCCTCCAAACCAAAACCAAAACATAAGGATTTGGAACCCATTACCATCAAAAATAAGTTTCACTTACTTGCTGATGAGGAGGATGAAACCTTTTTAATTGGGGATTCTATGGTAAGGAATCAAGGGGACTTTTTCGGAGCAAGACGGGCGACCAAGAGAAAGCTCCGATGTTTTCCGGGTGCCACAAGCCAGATAATTAATAGGGAATTAGGCAAAATTAATATCAAGAATAAGAGTTGCCCTATCATTGTCCATGTTGGTGGCAATGACGTTTTTATGGGAGGGACAGGAGGGCAGACAGAGCCCATTATAAAAGAATTTAAGAACCTAACTGACAAGGTTAGGGATAGGACAGACATGGGTATGGTCGTAGGAATTCTCCCTCGAATGCGTGCTAGTGACTATACTCTAAGTAAAGCCATTAGCATAAATAAAAGAGTTAAACGCATGTGTGATGAAAAAGGCCTAAAGTTTGTCGATTTTTGGCCTACATTCTACGGAAATGGGGAATACTTTGGTTCGGACGGGATACATTTTAACCAGAAGGGGAAAAAAAAGAAGTATGGTGATTTACTGAACATTAATTTGTATAATCTCTTTAAACTAAGACCCCCCCAAACCAGCAATTGATCATGCTCCCCAAACAGTTAAACCTACTCCCCCAGCAGTTAGTCCCCCTCCCCCAGCAGTTAGTCCCCCTCCCCCAGCAGTTAGTCCCCCTCCAGCAGCAGGTAGTCCCCCTCCAACCAGGTAGTCCCCCTACAACAGCAGGTAGTCCCCCTCCAACAGCAGGTAGTCCCCCTCCCCCACAGTAGTTAGTCCCCTCCCCCAGTAGTTAGTCCCCCTCCCCCAGTAGTTAGTCCCCCTCCAACAGCAGGTAGTGACTCTCCTTCCACGTTGGAGGGGGCTCAAGCTCCTGCGGAGATTGTCCCCTCGTTAGTGAGGGCTATTCAACTCCGACAGCCCTGCTGTTCGGGAAACGGGTCGTGCTAGGGGGCGGTCAGAATAGGGGAGGCTCCCTCCGTGCAATGCTTTTTAATGCTAGGTCGATCAGGAACAAGTTTGGCGAGCTACGGGCACTCTTAGCATCAGAATACCAGGATATCGTTGCTATCACCGAGTCCTGGATTCATACTGATCGTAGGGACTACGTTGGGAGTTCGAAATTCCCGGGTATAGAATGTTTCACAAAGACCGCACCCGTGGGGGGGGGGTGGGGTACTAATATACGTCAGAGACACGTTGAGTCCGGTTGACTGCCAGTTCCGGTCGGAACGGGAGCTGCTTGACGTCGATCTGAACGTGGGAGGGACGAACTATAGGTTAATCTTGGTTTACAGACCTCCGCATCTCCTCCTCGTGGAGGATACAGCCCTGTACACCGAACTCAGTAGCCTGCTAGGGGATAGGGTGTGTGTAGTTTTAGGAGACTTCAACTGTCGCGGCATAAAGTGGGAAAACAGGACTGCCGATGCTGAAGGGAGGAGGCTAGTTGACTTTGCTGATGAGAACTTCCTCACTCAGTGGGTCAACGAGCCTACACGAGGCGAAAGCGTTCTAGACTTAGTATTCACGACCGAAGACAACCTCGTCACTGGCCTCACCGTTGACGAATCATTGGGCGGGAGTGATCACGGTCTTATTAGGTTCCGTGTGTGCGTCCCTCGGGTGAAGCGTAGTAACTCGAGCGGCAGTAAGCTCGATCTCCGGCGGGCGAACTTTGTTAGCCTCCGGGATAGCGTAGGAGAGATGGGGTTAGAGGTTGGCGGCGATGTTGAGGGAGTGTGGAGTGCATTCCGGGACGAGTTTATGGTGCTGCAGTCTGCTGCCATACCCTCAAAACCGGTCACCCCTGCTTCAACGCAGCCTAAGTGGTTCAATCGTGACATCGCTTCGGCTATCCGAAATAGGAAAGTAGCGTATAGGAGGGCGAAGGCCAATCGTTCCCACGAGAACACTGAAGCGTATGTCCGCCTGTGTAGGGAAGTGAAGGCGAAGGTTAGGCTAGCGAAACGTAACGAAGAACTACAGGTGGCAAGCCTCTGCAAGGGGAACCCTAAGGAATTCTTCAGTTATGTTAATAGTAGAAAGCCCATTAGAAGCATGATAGGTCCGTTAAAGGACGGAAGTGGCGTTCTGCGGACCTCCGACGCGGACATCGCTAATGTGCTTAATGAGTACTTTGCGGGAGTGTTCACCAGGGAGGATACCCGCGTCATCCCCGAGCCAGGCGTGAGGCACGAAGGTGCTGGCCTGGATAGTGTTAGATGTACCGCGACAGTCGTTGCCGATAGAATAGACAAACTGAGCGCGTTTAAGGCTCCTGGGCCAGACCAGTTTCTCCCCAGAGTGTTGCGAGAAGTGCGCGACCAGGTGGCTCCCCACCTGGCTACAGTCTTCAACAAATCGTTGGAGATGGGCCAGGTGCCTGGTGACTGGAGGGAAGCCAACGTGACCCCTATCTTTAAGAAAGGGGATCACGAAAGTCCAGGGAACTATCGTCCCATTAGTCTCACTTCAGTTGTAGGTAAATTATTAGAAGGGATAATAGCTGATAGGATCGTTGACCATCTGGATTCCTACAAGCTGCTTGGGGACTCCCAACATGGGTTTAGACGGCATAGGTCGTGTCTCACCAACTTGCTCGAGTTTTTCCACGTCATGTTGAGTGAGTACGATAAGAGTAGGGCTATTGATATACTTTATCTCGACTTTCAGAAAGCCTTTGATAAGGTACCTCACCGCCGGCTAACGGCGAAAGTGCGCGCGCTGGGTATCGGTGGCGAAATAGGTAGGTGGATTGAAAACTGGCTGAGGAATAGGCGGCAGAGGGTGGTAATTAAAGGGGCTAGATCGGGTTGGGCCTCGGTCACTAGTGGGGTTCCTCAGGGTTCCGTTTTGGGGCCACTGTTGTTTATCATTTACATAAATGATATCGACGGTGGCATCGTCAGTCGGATCGCCAAATTCGCTGATGACACCAAGCTTGGGGCCAATGTTGGGACGCCCGAAGCGATCGAGGAACTGCGTGCGGACCTAGGTAGGATAGGAGAGTGGTCCGAAAAATGGCAAATGCCGTTTAACTTGGGTAAATGCAAAGTGATGCACATTGGCTACGCCAATCCCAAGTCGGACTACTCGATGTTGGGTAGTAATATCGAGGTGACTGATTTAGAAAAGGACTTGGGTGTGCTAATTAGCAGTGACCTTAAGTTTACGAAACAGTGTGTAGAGGTGGAAAAGAAAGCCCAGAAACTATTGGGTTATATCAGGAGGCAATTTCAGTTTCGGAACAAGGAGATTGTGCTCTCACTGTACAATTCCCTTGTTCGGCCGCACCTGGAGTATGCTGTGCAGTTCTGGTCGCCCACCCTCAGGAAAGATATTGAGAGGCTGGAGCGAGTGCAGGCGAGGGCCACAAAGTTAATCCCTTCCGTTAGGCATATGGGCTACAATCGATGGTTACGCGCCCTGAACTTGTTTTCGCTTGAAACTCGGAGGCTGCGCGGTCAACTGATCGAGGTTTTCAAGCTCTTACGCGGGTTCAGCGATGTCGATTTTAGAAGTATGTTTAGTTTAAATGATAACTCAACTCGCAACAATGGTTGGAAGTTGGATTTGAAACGGTTTAGGACTAGTGTGTGTGGGAATTACTTTACGTATAAGATCTGTGACACATGGAACAGGTTACCTTCAGAAGTTGTGAACAGTTCCTCTGTGGATCAGTTCAAGAAAAGGTTAGACCAAATTTTGCACACTATTTGAGTGTGTAGAAAATTTTCCGTGGCACCCGTTGCCATTGGTACCTCCTCGGTATGGGCCGGAAGGCCTTTTGAGGTACTTCTTTTTCTTGTAACTCCTTGTAACTCTCTCTCTCTCTCTCTCTCTTAGCGGAGACATTTGGGGTGAGCTCTCTATATAAAAACCCAAGATATATAAAAGCGTCGTTGTATTTTTTTTAAACCTACAAATATATCTCATGAAAGACTCTGAAGCCTCATAAAGGAAGGTAAGGAAACCCCGTGGAACCCCTCAAGAGGCTCCCTCAAGGGAAAACCCCTCAAGAAATCCCCACAAGGGGCAAACTGCCAAAAGACCCTCATGAAAGACGGTGAGGAACCCGTGAAGAAAATTCTTAAATTGACCCAGTTTGCTTGTTTTTCTTGTTTTTCTTTTGTTTTATGGTACAGTACCTCATCATCGTCATCATTCAATACTATATTGTTACTGTGACAAAATAAGCTCTGCAATTTGCACTAATTTTGTATACCCTCAACTTCTATACTATAAGCCTTGAAAGTACTCTGAGTAAAATATTATATTATATTTATATATATAATATATATATATATATATATATATATGGGATTGAACTCAGAATTGTTCCCTGAGGTTTTTTCATGATACACACAGACCGTGCATGGAACAAGAAATTCTTCTTGGAAAATTAAATCGGAGCTATTGAAGAATAAGGACCCCAGCCTTATTTAGTTAGCTTTATAAGGCTAACTAACGAAAATATAATGACCTAACCTAACCAATCGTCAAGGGCGTACAGTTAACCTAACGATTCGTTAGGTTAGGTCGTGATATTTTCGTTAGTTAGCCTTATAAGCCTAACTAAAGAAGGCTGGGGTCCCTATTCTTCAATAGCTCCATTAAATCTAGTCCGAATAAAGTAATAGTAAATGACGAATACTATAGTTTTTTCTTTTTCATGATGTTAGCCCAACGTGGGCAACGGGCCACTCGCAAAGAGGCCCCAAAAATATAGCTACCTTCACCAGCTATCTGCAAAGCAGATAGGATCCAGCTTTGGAACAGGATCTAGGGGTTACAGCTACACCTCGCCTACTATATTCAGAACCTCAATATAAGCAAAAGACTCGTTGCATTCACGTCGGATTGAATACATCAAAGAAAAAGGGTAACTATTATATTTTTAGCCAACAACCAAATCTTAAACCTCAAGTGGCAAAATTGAGCGTCCACTTTTCAAGGCACATAACATGTCCGTTTCATGATGAGATTGAACTCAGAATGGTCCCCTGAGTTTTTTTCATGATACATACAGACCGTGCATGAAACAAGGACGTTCTGGAAAAATTAAATCCACTATAGTCCGAATAAGTAATGGTAAATGACAAATACTATAATTTTTTCTTTTTCATGATGTTAGCCCGACGTGGGAAACGGGTCACTCGCAAAGAGGACCCCAAAATAGTATTTGTCATTGTCCCCAACTAGTAGTAGTTGTCCCCAGCTATAGTATTTGTCATTACCATTACTTATTCGGACTATAGTGGATTTAATTTTCCAAGAAGAGTTCCTTGTTCCATGCACGGTCTGTGTGTATCATATATATATATATATATATATATATACACAGGGCGTCCCAAAAAAATGTATACACACTTTAAATACTTATAAAGGCAGTGTTTATTAAAGTACATTTCATTTTCAAAATGCAATAGAATCTACAGACATTATTTAATTGTTTTGTCAACGCCTGTTTTCAAACTGACGTCCGTTCTGGTCCAGGCACTGCTGATAACGCGAAGCAATGGAATCGCAAACATCACGAAACATTTCGTTTGGTATTTGTGTGCATTCTCGTTCAATGGCTGCTCTCAATTCAGCGACTGTTGCAGGTTTTATAGCGTAGACTTTGTCTTTTAAGTATCCCCATAAAAAAAAGTCTAGTGGTGTGAGGTCTGGTGAACGCGGAGGGTATTCTACGAAACCCCTTCGTCCAATCCACATCCACATCGTGCCAAGTACCACTCGCAATACTCCACTCTTCGGTCCGGATCATCATCTTCATTAATAGCATGGACTAATCTTGGAATGTAACTTTTCCATTGACAGCGCTTCAAAATGCGTTGGACAGACGATTCTGAAATTCCTACCTCACGACTCGCTTGCCGCACAGATTTTCTTGGACTTTGGTGATACGTTTCCAGTACTCTTTCTGCTTTGTGGGGCTTGTCGATGTCCGTGGTCTTCCGGAACGCTTCTTGTGGACATTCTGAACAGTTCCATCGGCTTCAAACTTATCTCTAATTCGAGTGATGGTAAGTCGCGTTGGTGGATCTGTTTGAAACTCCCTCCTAAACTGTCTTTGCACTTCAACTGCGTTTTCACACTTCCAGTAGCATTTTAGAATGAATTTCCTTTGTTCAAAGCTTAGTCTGACTGCCATTATTAATTCTAATGGGTTTAACTTGGAAAGAAAGAAACATCAATTGAGCTATCAGCTGTTAAAGTGTGTATACATTTTTTTGGGACGCCCTGTATATATACGTATATACAGGGTGGGGCACGGGAATCAAGTGTTTTTTGAATAGCTAGTAATCGGCCATTAGGAATGGGAGGGGCGTGCGGTAGGTAGCATTCCATTCCTGGGTTCATAGCATTTAACTTTAACTAACACTCACCTTTATCTTTCAGGTGCCATCATGGAGCAGTGGACGTTAGAACACCGCATGTTCGCGTATGATCATTTTGTTAGGAGTGGCGAGTCAGTGACAGCAGTTCAGCGTGCGTTTCGCCGCAGATTCAACATTCATCGAAATGACTCTGTTCCCGCTCGTGACACAATCTTACGTTGGGTTAACAATCTTCGAACAGGAGGCTCAATAATGAAAACAAAACCGAAGGGGCCGCAACGCACTGTGCGTACTCCAGAGAACGTTGAAAGGGTCAGACAAGCGATGTTGCAAAGCCCAGGCCGCTCTGCTCGGAGACATTCAGCTGCACTCGGAATCAGCAATCGTACTGTTAGACGGATTTTGCATGAAGAATTACATTTTCACCCATACAAGTTAGCGATGGTGCAGGAATTGAATGTAAACGATTGCCCCCAACGACTGAATTTTGCACAGGAAATGCTTGCACTTTATGAGCAGAATGAAAACATGATGGTGGTAATGAGTGATGAAGCCCATTTCCACCTTAATGGGGCCGTCAACAATCAAAACTGTCGGTATTGGGCTGCTGAAAATCCGCGACAACTCCATGAAAAACCGCTGCATAGCCCTAAGGTTACAGTTTGGTGCGCGGTGGGAAAGTTTGGCGTCATCGGTCCCTATTTCTTCGAACAAAATGGGGTTACCGTTACCATAACATCTGGGCGTTACATTGAGATGGTGAACACCTTTTTCATCCCTGAGTTACGAAGAAGGCGTATTGCTCGTCGACATTTGTGGTTTCAGCAAGATGGGGCCACGCCACACACCGCCAGAGCGTCAATGGCTGTTCTTCGCCCCCTGTTTCCCAACCATCTCATTTCGAGATTTGGTGACATTGCATGGCCCCCTCGGTCCCCTGACTTGTCCACATGTGACTTCTTTCTATGGGGGTACCTCAAGTCACGTGTCTACGAGGACAAGCCCCGTACATTAGATGCATTGAAGGAAGCGATCCGTCAACAAATCATCCAAATCAACAGAGACCTGCTGGGAAGAGTGGAGGCCAATTTTCGTAAACGCCTTCAACAATGCGTCGACGGCCAAGGACATCATATGCCAGATATAATTTTCGGTACATGATTATTATGACATGAAATGCTATGTTCTTACGAATGTTGTTCTACCAATATATTTTCTTTACAAAAATAAATATCATTTTCCTGATTATTCCAAAAACACTTGGTTCCCGTGCCCCACCCTGTATATATATATATATATATTTTTTTTTTTGCTCTAGCAATTGGCGTAACAATTACTAGCAGGCAACTACGTACTTTACTGTAATAAGAACTATGTATTTCCCCCAACTGTAGAATTTTGAATATATGGCGTATATGTGCTAAATATAATGTAATAATAAGTATTATTAACATTATAATCATTATTATTCGTCAACCTGAAAGAAAAATCTTTTGAAGGATAGATAAAAACTACGCTTCCAGAAGTGACGTGTTTTAAGATAAAACTAACGGGGACCTCAAAACCGGACGCGGGGGGTTCTGGAACGCTGCGTAAAAACAGCCATGAATATTTTCCTACTATACTCCTTACCCTTAAGCTAACCTAACCGATCCCCACCTCAAATACAGGGAATGTTTGTTTTTTGTTTTTAAATAATGTCACTTAATGGATTAATTATAATAACAAACAACCAATTTTTCCTTCAATATTGTCCTTTTTATATGCATCATAATTTTTCGTCTTCCAACACTCTGATCAGAAACAGCCCGCCTTACAATATATCTTTTATATATCTACAAAAATCTGCTTAAACAGTAAAGCTGGCGCCAACGGGGACAAAAACCCCAAGGGAAGATAACGATACGAAGTCGAAATATACATAATATATCTACAAAGATTAAAAGTGTAGACAACCCATGGCGACACAAAGATGAGAATATTATTACTTTGTAAGCCTAGCGCCTTCTCTAGATGTGACCATTTGGTGCCTCCAATCTAAAACAAACTATGATATTTATTTCAGAAAATGTCACTTGGTATCATTTGGGGTGTTTACTTGTTATAAACACGGCTTGAACCGAACAGCCACTTGTGTAAAATGAAAACAATGGGTCAGACTTTAAAAGAAAAATTCTACCATTCTTAGATAAAATAAATGTATTGTGTTTGCATGGGACGTTCTCAAACCAATTTTATCACCACTCTACCAACAATAACAAAAAAAAAAAAAAAAATCGTCTTTATATTTCATACCTCTGAGCAAAAGTTGAATCATGATCCCTCAAGCTTTACACTTTTAAGAGCATATTTGTACAGAGGCGATTATACATATAAAAGAAGGACCGAAAAAGATAGTTTTATTTGATCAGGGCAAGATCACCATCGGGACGGAGCCAAAATCTCTCATGGTAATATCTCTAAAAGCGAATATCTACAAATTTGAACGCTATCTATACATTTACAACTACGGAAAACCCTGTTGGATATATTATTTCAAAATATATTTCTCAACTAACTTTTATGAATTGATAAGATGTAAATCTTTTTCTTATGCGTCGGTCAAATGTTTGTTTATGCGCAACGGTACCATAAACCAATGTACACAAGCCGAGATGGTGAATATATATATATATATATATATGAATAGAAACGACATAAGTGTTAAGGAACGTCTCTGCACACGAGGAGGAGAGATAACGAATAATGAAAAATGAGGCGAACCGCCCGGGAATCGAACCCAGGGCCTTCCAATTGCCGGTTGGATGCTCTACCATTATGCTACGGACCTCACTCAATCACAAATCGAAATTCTCCCACATAGGGCAGAAACCAATGCCCTGAGAAGGCACCCTCGCAAATCGTGAATATGCGCATATAACTGCAATGACCGCGCAGTATATAAATGAATAGAAACGACATAAGTGTTAAGGAACGTCTCTGCACACGAGGAGGAGAGATAACGAATAATGAAAAATGAGGCGAACCGCCCGGGAATCGAACCCAGGGCCTTCCAATTGCCGGTTGGATGCTCTACCATTATGCTACGGACCTCACTCAATCACAAATCGAAATTCTCCCACATAGGGCAGAAACCAATGCCCTGAGAAGGCACCCTCGCAAATCGTGAATATGCGCATATAACTGCAATGACCGCGCAGTATATAAATGAATAGAAACGACATAAGTGTTAAGGAACGTCTCTGCACACGAGGAGGAGAGATAACGAATAATGAAAAATGAGGCGAACCGCCCGGGAATCGAACCCAGGGCCTTCCAATTGCCGGTTGGATGCTCTACCATTATGCTACGGACCTCACTCAATCACAAATCGAAATTCTCCCACATAGGGCAGAAACCAATGCCCTGAGAAGGCACCCTCGCAAATCGTGAATATGCGCATATAACTGCAATGACCGCGCAGTATATAAATGAATAGAAACGACATAAGTGTTAAGGAACGTCTCTGCACACGAGAATTTCGATTTGTGATTGAGTGAGGTCCGTAGCATAATGGTAGAGCATCCAACCGGCAATTGGAAGGCCCTGGGTTCGATTCCCGGGCGGTTCGCCTCATTTTTCATTATTCGTTATCTCTCCTCCTCGTGTGCAGAGACGTTCCTTAACACTTATGTCGTTTCTATTCATTTATATACTGCGCGGTCATTGCAGTTATATGCATATATATATATATATATATATATATATATATATCTTAATCATGACATCTAGCGTACATTATCTTAATGTGAGAGCCCTGCAAAAACTAAAACTTAAACCCATATTAAGTAAAATAGACTAATTGTATTCGGGTGAGAAACGAATTTAAAAAATTTCATGTAATTGAAAGTACCTCAATCGAGTTCATTTTTATTTTTATAACACAAAAGTATTAACAAGCTTGTCATTCCACCTTAGACCCACAGTTTAACACGGAATCCGAACCATGCCCCACCACGGTGGGTGAGAAATTATAAAGTCCTCGCCCGGACTCGAACTCACAATCCTCCAATTATCACCCAGAGTTTTTACCCATGGTGCCCATTTATCTTCCAACCAACTGAATTATTATTATTATAAATAGATCTCTCTCTCTCTCTCTCTCTCTCTCTATATATATATATATAATATATATATATATATACGTAATAATTAATGAACCTATGAACAAGGTCAAAAGGCCAATCAGTAAGCGTTAAAATCCGCATCCCTGCCCATAGATCATCAGCCCTGAAGCGATTCGTCGTATACAGGCTCAAGCCACGCCCGATGTTACAGTACACCCAATGAAAACACTACGTTCTGAATGTGCGAGGATCCTTCTTTACCAGTCATTTTTTACCAGTGTGCGATTCACTTGTTTACATTCCACAATGAGTTCCAACACCTGCCTCGATGTGTCTTTGAGTGGGCTTCTCATAACCTACAGTGCTTTTTACGTGATATAATTTTGCATTCGCCGTTTCATATATAGAGTTAAATTTATTCACAAGTAACGTATTTGTATATTGAAATGTAATGTGCTTTTTATTTCGGCAGATGGGCAGATTCCATTAACGATAAATTAGCTAGCTATTCCATGCTATTGTATTTATTTATTGTAAAATTTATTGTAAAATGTGTTCTAAAAAAAAATTCTAGGTATTATAAAAATCTATGGGAAAATAAATGTTATAACCGCATTAAAAAATTTGTCCTTGGAAAAAAAATGAAGATTAGGGAGCAACTAAACCCAGTTTTTGGTGAGTACATCGTATTATTAAGAAGTAATGTTTAAGATATTAAGTTAGGTTTTAGGCCTTGTAATAATTTATTTATGGGTGATGGAATGTCAAAAAGTGCTAAAGTCACCCAGATGCACGGTATCATGTTAAAACTGCAGGTTGGCAACATTCCACTCTGTAGTTTATCTTCCTCTGAATTTTTTCTTTTTTAAGCAGCGGAGATGAGATGGAGCGTTTTGCAGAAGCGTTCTGGAACGGCGTTGAGAAAATCAAATTTTGCACCAATGATGTGGAAAGGAGTGAAGGACCAGGAGTATTACAACACAATCGCCAGCCCTGTAGAGAACCACAAAAGGAATGCGAATTCGTTGCGAAATACTGTAAGTTTTTCCTGTATTGCTCGAAAAGGATAAGTATGAGCGTCAGTTATATTTTGATGTTTTATTACATTTTAAAATAGTTACAGAACATAATACTCGTCCCTAAGCGTTACACAAATTAATATTAGATGGTACATTTATAAATTTACACATTATAAGGTTAAAAGCTATACAACACACGGCGCATATTTGCTACAATTTAAAACAATTAATTGCTGAAGATATTTGTCGTTACAATTTAGTTATATTCCAATGTTATCCTGGAGAAAATTGAAGTTTTAAAAATCTTTGTTCCACATGAGTAATGTTATTCCTTTTGCTTACCTTAATCAAATTACAAAATGTGAAACCTCTACGTCAAGTTTTAGGGGTCCCGAGAAAATTGCACTTTTCCTTTTAATGCTGAAAAAATTAGTTTTTCCTCATTTTCATAAGTTCTGCTTTATTTTTTGTTGGAAATTCTTTACGATTCTTGAAAACTGTTTTGAGCAGGTATTGTTTGTCCTCTTCTTTAGTTGTCACTGCTTGATTAAATTTTTCAATCAATGCAACACCCCGCTCAGCTGTGTCATTTGTCACTCTAAGGGCACGAACTCTAGCACAGCCTCTTTGGTACTCAGGATCTATTCCCCATGTTGATGCAGAATTTTCAGTGAAGAGAGAATTGAGATGTAGAGCATCAAAAAGATTTAGTCCTTGAAGTAACAAAATCAGAAATCCTTTTTTCTTTAAAAGAAGCTAGGGTTATCTTTGCTTCTAAACGTTTCAGTCCCTTATTTCTTGGAGGCATTTTGATATTATTTCGCATTTGCTCCTTTTCTTCAAGGGATATGCTTTTGTCAAAGAAGCTTAATCCAACAAGTGTTTCTGAGAGGTACCACAGATGTCGTTTAATGGCATTTTGGGCTTGCTTGATAACACTTGATATCAAAGAATTTTCCTCCATTATTGCAAGATCTTGCAAAAATTTAAGATCAACATTTGGGGCTTCCTCTGGTTGAGAAGCTTTTGCTCAAGATTTTGCGTATACCAATGCAACAAATAAACAAATTTCTGTTATTGCATCAAGTTCTTTTTTAGTCATCTTAAATTGATTTTGGAGAAGAAAAAGCTTAAATGCATAAATTCCTTTTGCCATCCATCTTGCATGATGGTACACTCCAGGTCTCTTCAAGGGAGTATTAGAAATGCTTTCTTCTCCAAAAAACAAGAGAACAAGTTGAAAAAATTCTTTATAATCATCTCTTGGCTGTTTAGAGTTGAGTGCCTCCTTCATGATTAAGACTGTTTGATTTTTTAAATCTTGAACTCTTTCAATTATTCTGCAGCTTTGGGAATCAACTTGCAGTTTTGTAGGTAAGCGGCAACAAAGTATATCTTTATATAAATGGTCAATGAGCCAAACTTTAGTTTTAGAACGAGTAGCCATTTTTAGTTTAAAAAATTAAATTTCTGAAATAGTAAAATAAACCAGTTAAATTAGGAGATAAAAAGGATAACTAAAAGGTTCAAGCCAATTAGGCAAAGCCTTTAATTTAGAGTTGACCAATTAAGGATAATATATTTTATCCAAAATTTTTGTTTTCCTTATTAATAATTTTCTCTGAAATAATGATCTAAGATTGTTTTTGTACTCTATTAACACCAAAAATTTCTTAAATAAGAAGAAATTTTTTCATAAGTTGCAACTCAAGAGTTGAGTTGATCATTGATGTTCTAAGCGCGCCTATTCATTGGAAATTTTTTATAAATCATTAAATCTCGGGACCCCTAAATATTCTCATATTTGACCAAACGTTTGCTGACATGTCTATCTGGTCCAAAGGAACAAGGGCATTAATGTGGAACAAGGATTTCTTCAACTTTATAATTTACCCCCCATTTTGGTCCACACTAATATACATATATATATATATATATATATATATATATATATATATATACATATACATATATATACACACAGTATATATATATATATATATATATATATATATATATTATATATATATATATGTATATATATATATACACACAGTGTATATATATATGTGTATATATATATATATATATATGTTACACTGGGTGACTACAAAAGGGAACCGCTTTTTTATCTGGCTGCATACTACTTGATCATTATTTGCAGGGTTACATGAGTCGTATAATTTTAAAAAATTTGTAAATTCGTTCCCGCGGGCCATATGCATGAGAAAACAAACAGTACTGCCCACATACATTGCTGTACAAACTCTGGAAACGATAGGGATTCCAAACTATTTGTGAAATTTGAAGTTGTTCGAAAAATTTTACAATAATAGCATGATTCCATGGATGCTCACCAATGAATTAAAGTAGTACATTCTCTCCCTATTTTTAAAATAATCAGCTATCCAATAGAGCTCTTCTCCACTGCCCACGTCTGTATTCACAAGTGCGTCGCAAGCTTTCATGGGTGGAAGTTTCAGTTTCATTCTTTACAAACACTCCGATAAATTTGGCGCGCGTGAAGCGGTTACCCTTGATCACCCCCTGGAGTGTACCCGTATCCATTTTCAAAAGTCTGTCACAACGCCCCTAAAGCGATCAACCTCTATTAGGGCTTGCGACTCAAGATAAACTACTATGCTAATAGGAGCGACTATCGGGCTGTCGAATTCAAGTCTGAGTGAGATATTTCCGTTCTGCTGGGGACTTATATATGTGCTTATACTCCCACTGAAGTCGGGTGAGAGGTCGAAAGGGTACAGGTTCACCCTCTTGATGAATTCATTCTGCGTTACACCCGTTTCTAAACCGTCACAACCACCGACGCTGTGCGCAAGTGTTATATGCTCTCGCGCAAAGTGAAAACTCGTCATCTGTAGAATAACTCGTTTCCATTGTCCCACCTAAAGCTACCCCGTTGACATACAGAGTTACATTTTCAAGGCTGAAATTTTCGAATTTAAATGCGAATTTTTTGTATTTTTCATTCACAGAAGCGTGTTCCTGCATTTCAATTAATATCCTTTTAGGCAGAATCCCAAGAGCAACATTTTCTATTTATTTGGCTGTTAAACCTGAAGGGACTGTAAACACCTTCATCTGAACTCTATTAATTTGATATTTCATTGTGGCATGCATTAAATTTTTCTCAATTTCCATCTGATTAGCAGAGTTTGATTTCACACGCCGTACGCGGAGATATGTCTCCATAATATGAATCACCATAGACTTCGCACCCTCTTCTTAGTCAGCACCCAGATTTAAACAAATCTCAGGGCTCGTACGGGTTAGTTTTAATTTCATATCAACCCCATTCACAAGCAACTTCTGAAAAGTGAAAGCTGTGTGCAGACGTCCATAACTAGGCTGACCATATTTCCTTGAGACAAAAACGGGACATTGGGATGGCAAAAAAGGGACGGGGGTTATGTAATATTCTGTATTCATGAAAAAGTAAGTACATAAACATATTGAGCTTACAATTATTCTTCAGTGACAGAACCCATACAGAACCCATAAAAAAAACGGTACTGTCCCGTTCAAAACGGTACGTATGGTCAGCCTATCCATAACAGTCATAAATCTTTTGAGATTTTTAAAATTACTCTTTATAACTTCATTGGAAAAGTTGAGGACATGTTCCAGTTAGGATCGTAGGTGGTAGTACCCAGACCCAGGAGAAATGTTGACCTGATTCAAATACACGTCGCACCGATTGAATATGGTGTGTAGGAAGTTCGTCTCTGGATATACGGTGAGGTCGTGGTCGCAATCCGACACATCTGAATGCACTATTCGTAGTTTAGCATACATATGCACACAGCTTGGGTCAAAAAAGTAGGGGCCTAAGCTCGCGATCACGAATTCTATAGGAGCACTCGGTGAGCTAATAGTGTTTAGCAGGTTAACTGTAATAAAGTCGCTGTGTTCTATACAGTACTGTAGATGTTTGTGTAGGTATCATATCAAAGAGGGCTAGTTCGAATTTACAACATTGCGAACTACTCAGATGGATGAAGCGTGCCATGGTGCGTCAGAAATAGTGATACCTCTCTCAACACGTAGCAATCAGTCTATTACCCCCGAGTACAGCAGCCTTACATTATATCATTTAAAAAAATGGTCAACCATAGGTTTCATGCGCTTAGAACATTTTTTTTGTCTTTCTACGTTTAACACCACGAGTTGGCAACCCCTTCTTCCTCCGTACAGTGTGCTTTTTCTTCCGGTTTTTATTTTCGCCCACCACGCATTTTTCTCTTCGCATCTTTGACAATTTCGTCCCGTGTACGTTTTAAATGTTTTTTTGAGAACTTCTTTAGGCTTTGTCCCTGCCATTATGTTTTCTACTGTATTAAGACCTGATTGTAATGCTTTCTTGCCTAGATATCTGCCACCACTCTTCAGCAAGAGGACAGCCGTACGCGGTATAGTTGAAAAAATGAACCCAATCCCGCTCCCACGCTATCTTACCCCTCGGTAGACTGTGAATTGCCTTTGGTTCATTCTATCACAGTACGACGGAAGTGAAGCTTCACTGTTAAGCCCCGTCACTGAATGGAAACTTTTTCCCCTCAATCGTTCTTATATATATTGAGATACTGGTTAGTAGGTTAGTTGCGACTATGACATAATAAGGCTTGTCGTATGCAATGCTCAAGCTCTTTTCTCTATGATTGGGAATGTGAGCGATGCGCAGAAGTCGCGCCTGGGTATCCTCAACAAACTGATGTTCCACGATATTGCTGTAAATATAGCACATGTCCGGGGGAGGGTCTCCATCGTTCTATTTCTCCAATTTTAGCTGATACAATAAGCTGCACAAGTTATGTTGTGACTCGTGAAAAGTAGCTCTTTGGAAGGCTAGAACATATCTGCCCTCATGTATAATTTTGAACAGTGCTTTGTCTTTAATATATCTGTTCGCCTTCGATTTTAGCAACAAAATATGCCCCGGCATATCTTTGTTTACGATTTCATATACTAAATCAGACGTAAGATTTTAACTTTTCAGACTCCCATTTAAGTCTCTCACAATATTCTCGGCTGTGTCATTATGCCCAAGCCCTAGTGTTAGTGAGCGCATGGTATCGTCCCGAGTTACTCCGGCCTTTTCACATTCATCGCGGCTTCTAAGAACCATAAAACGGATTTTTTCTTGTCAATACTTAAAAACTCGGTGGCCAATTGAAATTCGCATATTCCAACCTCATATGATTCACAACCCAATTCAATGCAGTTCTGTTATAAAGTTGGACAGGGTATTGTTGGGATGTACATACAGAGAAGAAGAGGACGGTAGTGTGACATAGAAGTGGTTAGGCGTCATGTTGTATTTTATTTAAGCTTCATTATTGCATCAGCTTTTATATAGGTGTTGAAGCTTTCTGGGTACCCTAGCCATTTTACCAGGCACACCACTTTTCTCATTCCTGAACCTTTGTTTCCTAAATTTTTTAAAATTGTAAACACTTTTTTCCTAAATTAAATGTCACTTTCTTCAACTCGTCGTCATAAAAGCCACCTGCAATTTCTTCTCCATTCAAATCTTCGACGTAATACATCATCACCTCGTCTTTAGGCCTCATAGCTCTAACTTTAAAAATCTCACGAGTCCAGCCTTGCTGAAATCCTTTGGCGAATTTATTTCCCGAATACGACAGTCTTACATAATCATTGATTTTGAAACGCACAGAGAGTAGTAGTTCTCTACGATTATCTTTTCTCACCTCACCCTTTGTATGGGTACCTCTTTTTAAAATTTCGTTAGGTGATGTACCAATCATACGGTGGTGTGAATGGTTGTAAGATGATGCCAGCGACTCCAGAATGTCTATATATCTGGATGTTTTTATGTGTGAAATAGCGATGTATGCGTTCCTTTATGGTACGCTTAGCTCTTTCGGCTAAAGATGCCTTATGTATAGAATTGCTAGTGTAATAACTGATATTGAACTCTGCCAACATGTTCTGAAAAGCTCGGCCTATAAATTCTTTCCCCATGTTCGAACAAAAATAACTGGGAATCCTGTTTTCCTTCAACATCAGCGCTTTTGCAGCTTTAGCAACTGTTTCAGACGACTTATTTTTTAGTGGAATTAGCCACATATATTTAGAGAATACATCTATTATAAAGAGAATGTACTGGTAGCCGCTATTATACACCGAATACCTTTGCATGTCTGTTAAATCAGCCTGCCAAATAGAATCAATCGAGGCGGCAACCTTCTCACCGGTTTATGAAGTGTATATGCGTCCTGCTCACGTAAAAACCTCTCAACATCTTTTTTCTCTATTCCCTCATTATAAACGCCTCTGGACAACCTATTAACACCCCCGTAGGATGCTGGATTAGAAATGTCATAATAGCGTTTTCGTAATATGTTAGTTATTTACATATTTTAGAGGCGCGCGGGTAGGGTTGTGCGTTGCTGCTTGGCCTCTTCTTCTTCCTCTTTAGAGATGTTACCGTCGGGGGTGAAGGCATGCTCTGGTTTGGTAAATGCGTTGCTTGCCCCAAGTCTTTTAACCTGTTCAGGTTACCTATTAGTGTTTTTGGCATGTTTATTTGCTGTAGTCTAGCTTTAATATATTCCCATCCTGTTGGTGATGGCCTATCCCACTTTCTCACCAAATCATGTACGATATCAATGATGTTCGAACCCTGAAACTTTGACCCTTCACCAACAACCTCCCCTTTATCGGACCATTGTATAACGGGATCCTCACTCAATAGATTATAAAGACTTAGTCCTTTATTCCTGAATGTATAGGGGAGACTATTTTTATATGTGCTCGAGATGTTGCGGACTCGTACCGATGTCTTTACTTGTTCGTCTACAGGCTCATCATGATCAGTATTGCTCCCATCCCAACTACTGGTAACTCCACCGGTTTTTTATAATTTTCATACTCATGAAGAAATTTCTGCAGAGTTTCTTGGTATAAGATTCTTTTCTCGTCAGGAGACTTTTCACAGTTTAATAGGTCCACCAATTCGCTTTCCATTCTTTTAAGAGGAATGAACCCCCTCTTTGTACAATAATTCGCTTTTTCTTATCCACAGTATGACTTATGTTTTTGTAACGACGTAAGCGAGACTTCTGAGAGGGCTTCATTGGTACATTGCATTTTATAACGTTAAGACAGGTTTCACAGATGCATTTTAAAAAGTCGGAGTCAATATTCTTAACAAACAGGTGCTGGAGAGTTCCTGGCAGGCGATGATAGATTTTTATTAATTCAAGGTATTTCTTTAACCTCTTTGTCATTCTGGGATATACACCGTTTCAGCCTCGTTTGGGAATATATTTGTTCTTAGAAGCACCTTAAACGTGTTTCGCGGAAAAGGTCACAAACCAAATATCCGTAACGTTGACTTGTAACTTCTTTATAAACTTCCAAAAACCCCTTACGCTGATTCGAGAACATTTGATTGGCTAGTTCCCCAATTTATGCCAGATCTCTACGTTGTGCGAATAAGACTAGATATTGTGTATTTAGCGATACATCACGCATGTATCTATTCTTGAAAAACAGGTTTTGATTGATGAAGAACACGCTTATGTTAAGATGGTGGGAGGATACCGTAAATGTCTCGGCAAACGTTTTGTCCATATCTAACATGAGATCGTCAATTACAATAACCGTGTGCTCATCCCTTTACAGAACTAACATCATAAACGCTTTTGTGGAACAAAATATTATCTTGGTATTCGTTGAATACGGCTTGGTATGTCGAATAACACCATATAACTTTATGCACAAATTTTGAGAACATCTCTTTTTCTTTAATGATTTTAAGCATAAACACAGTTTTACCACATCCTGTAGGGCCAGATATAATCCATGTGGATGGGTTCGTGAACCTGAATTTTTCTACAGAATCCATTTCTAATACGTCACACTCCTAAGTGGGCCATTTACAAAATATTACAAATTTTGAGTGCTGCTCCTTATATTTTGTTTTCTTCTTCCACAGAACCGTGAATGACGACGATGTACAGCACCCCATCATCGACATCACAGACGAGTCCGTTGACCGTGCAGCTACAGATTCCTTCCCCGCTGACGAGTCCTCACCAGCGACACCTGTAGCACGCGCCAGTTCAACGCGGAGGCGTGATGAAGAACCCTCCACGTCAGGTATAAAGCGCGCCAGGATTGCTCCGGTTGTTAGACCACCAGTAATAGAGCCCCAACCCTCATCGTCTTACGACACAACCCCCACAATAGTACCTTCCTCAAATATACCCCTTATTCAATTCCGGGTACATCCTCCACAGCAGCTCCCGTTCTGTTGAGGATGGCATAACATTCGAGTTGGTCGCACCGCACCCCACCCCGGCCTTGACTAGAAATCGGTATATAGTCAGGGTTGATCCTAGATCCATGTATAGCAATGGTGTGAACACGGACTACGGCGCATAGTTGAACGTATTGTAGAGTTTGCCCTTCAGAACCGCGACGAACGTGAAGTCAGGACGAGGCTGTCCTTCGGATTCGGGTCAGATGACGGAGATGTAGATGATTTTTGGGGAGTAATACCGTTCAGACGTTTGTCAGCTGAAGATATAGAGTATATATTAGGCCGTATACTGCAGGCCTCTCAAAGTAGTATAGCCTTCAATATGGACAACTTCACGGTAAATATTGACCGTGTATTCCGTGTTTCGGGTCATAGTGCCACACCTTATACTCTTAACTTCAATTCTCAGGCTATTTATAGACGGTATATAATCGTCGATCGTGGTTGCGGTAGCAGTAGTCTTAGCTCGTATGTTTACTGTACTAAATACACGGACCCAAAAAATTTGGGTGCCTACGGTTGTGGAGCGTGCCCGTAAACTAGCTGTAGACTGGTAACTTGAGTTTGACTGATATATGGGTACTGAAGAGCTGAGAAGGGTAGAACAGGAAATGAATGTTCGTATAGTTGTATTTGGTCTGGATGATCGTCGTAGAACTGTGTATGTTTTTAAAAGCTGTGTGAGAGATCGTACAAGACCCCTACTTATTTTAGGACTGTCAGGGGCAACGTATCTTCCCATCCGTAATATAAGACCTTTACGCGAGTTATGATAAAAGTCGAAAATATGGACGACATCATGATTTGTGTAAGGGTGTATCGAGTTTGCGGATGATATAGTGAAACATTGTAAAGATTGCCACATGGTATGTGAGCAGTGTAAAAGTCCAAATGTGAAAGCCGTGTAGTTGAAGCTGAGAAGAGGGATTGTATGTGTGTAGACGCACATTTTTCAATAATAACTGTTTTGAGCTCCATAAATCAATTGGCACGTGCAGGAAAATGAGAATCTGTGAATGTGGTATGTTTCACATGATGGATAATTGGGGAAATTTCAAGCATAAATGTGATGAAATTCACTGTTCTACATGCCATGAGAAATATAAGGCGGTTGGAGTAAAGCATGTATGTTATATGAAAGACGCCAAGCCTAAAAACAGCCCTTGTATAACTGTGTACTACGATATAGAAACATACACGAACGCTGAAACCAAAGAGGTTATTCCACATTTACTTGTGAGCCAGACTATCTGTGATGAGTGTATGGAGATCGAGTGTGATGAGTGTCACAAATGTGGTAAACGGACAAACGTTTTTAAAACGAATGCCACGATAGCCCTGTGAAACTCTTTGTGTCCTATATTGTCAAGTTAGCGGACAAGTTCAAAAAAATGACTGTGTATTCTCCCATAACGGGGCAAAATTTGACACAGTTCCTTTATAAGGAGTTGCTTGAGCACGAGTCATCTGAGATATTTACAGGTGATCCCTTGAAAAGAGGCAACAAACTAATACAGATGCAAATAAGAGGTAATGTACAGTTTAAAGACACTTTATTATTCACACCTTGTAAATTAGCAAAGCTACCCAAGGTGATGGGCGTAGCCACTGAAGTTTCAAAAGGATATTTCCCTTACACATTCCTCACTAGCGAAACTTTAAATTACGTAGGACTACCTCCACCCAAACATTACTTTAACTATGAATGTATGAGTACAGATGAACGTGAAGATTTTGACCGATACTACAACAGTTTTAATGAATGTAATCCTTATAATATAGCTGATGAATGTGAGCGTTATTGCGTGAATGATGTGCGCGTGCTTAGAGTATGTTTCCAGGCCTTTAGAAGGATGTACATATGTCGTTTCAAATGCGATCCGTTGCAAGTCGCAACCACCATCGCCTCATTATGTTTTACGGTGTTCAAGAATAACTTCATGCCTAAAGACACCTTAGCCATTATCCACAGAAACAACCCCCGCAGTTATGGGCACAAGGCTATTTACTGGCTCATACACCTACAGCAGCAGACAGGTGTATACATAAAGCATGCCCGCAACACGGGTGAAGTACCCATTAAGGTTAATGGTCGTGTTTTTTGGGTTGATGGTCTAAGTGAAAACCGTGCCACTGGTGAGAAGACTGTGTACTCCTTTAACGGTTGCTGGTGGCACGGATGCCCCCGTCCTGAGTGTGGAATCGTAGGAGATATCCACGGTAGATCTCCTGCCGACTGTCTTGCGTGGACCCGCACCCGCGATCAACTTATAGGCTCCCAGTTCACTCACAAAGTTTTGTGGGAGCATGAGTATGATGCACGGATGGAGGCAGATGGACAGTACCGTGAAGAAATAAACACGATCAAACGTTCAATGGTGCTGGATCCTCTCAAATGCGGTGATAGCTTGTTCGGAAGGCGTACAAATCCCTTCAATCTATACTTTCCGCCTATGGAGGGTGTGAAACTTCATTACTACGACTTCTGTTCTTTATACCCCTACGTGATGAAGAACAATCCGTACCCCGTAGGCGCACCTGAAAAAATGGTGGGTCCCACCATACCAACCACAGACGAGTTTTCAGCCAACTTGAATGAGCGCTACTTTGGACTCTCTTTCGTAGACGTTCTCCCCCCCTCGCGATTTATGGATGCCGATCTGACCCGTCGTTATAGATCACAAGCTCATGTTTCCCCTGTGCGTGAAGTGCACAGAAGAGAACAATGGTGATTGTGACAATACGCCCCACCAACGTAATATCAGAGGTGTATATACAAGCCCTGAGCTGGCCCTAGCCGTTCGCCATGGGTATAGAATAATGAAGATACGTGAGGTGTGGAAGTTTCAGAAGCTACACAACCTTTTCACACCATATATAAACGCTTTTTTGAAGGATAAGGTCAAGGCGTCAGGATATCCGCGAGGGGTTGATACCGAAGATGAAAAAACGTCTTATATTCAGCGTTACCGTGACCGTGAAGGTATATAGCTTGATCGTTCCCAAATTGTGAAGAACCCTGGCAAGCGCTTTAGTGCAAAGTTGTGCCTAAACAGCCTTTGGGGAAAATTTGCACAGAATACTGGGAAAGGGAATGTTCATTTGGCAGAAAGTTACAGTGAAGTCTGGGATTATGCCAACGCACCCGATAAAGAGGTCATGGAGATTGTGAATGTAGGTAATACTTACATAATAAAGTACAACAATACCGAATTGGCCACAGATACCTCACGGGTTACAAACATACCTGTAGCCAGCTTCACAACAGCCTACGCACGCATCAAACTTTGGGGCCTATTGCATTCTCTTGGGCGGAGGGTTTTGTACGCCGATACAGATAGCGTGATATTCACAGCGAGGAGGGAATACATGCCCGCTATTGGGGAGTTCCTCGGAGAGCTAACTGACGAGATCAAGGATGAGTATGGACATCGCATACGCAGACTCGTTTGTGTCAACAGGGCCAAAAACCTATGGGGTACGGGTGAGGGTGGGGATGATACGAAGTATATCGTGAAGGCTAAGGGTATCACGCTTAACCATGCGAATCGGCGGGTCGTTAACTTTGATTCGTTGAGGAACTAGTGTGCTTGGAAGATGAGGGACCGCTACCCCATCTGACTGTAGGTACCCACAATTTTCGGGCACAGAAGCTGGGGGCGTGAAGGAACTTAGGGGTACAAAGGTGTGCCATAACACCTATAGGAAACGTTACCAGGTGCCTGGTACCTATGATACCGTGCCCTTTGGATACCATAATCTTTGATATGTCTATTGTTAACTTATTTATTACACGTATTTGTGAATACATATACCTTGAATATTTCGTTTATTAAATAAATCGTGTTTCAACTAGCATTTCACTTTCTCCTTTGCGTGTGTGCGTGTGTACAGTAAAAATCTAAGCCCCGCCCACTGTAAGACCAGCAACGTGAGTCATGCCGCAACCTGAGCATGCCTCTATCCCTGCGTGCTCAGTTGACCTCTGTATACCCTTGAGCTCAGACGTGTATTCTCTCGCGTAGAAGAAAAATAGTAATGGCTACCTTTAATATTGCGTGTTCAACATTTATGAAGTGGTATTCAGCAAAGTGTCAAGGTGTGGTGGATACTGAAAAACTCCCTATTCCCCCTCCTTTGCCTCTTTTAAGGCTACATTGAGCCGTGCGAAGGACCAAGATGTTCAAATACTCTACGGTTATTCTGGCGAGGGCGTTGTAGGATATACCGCGAAGTAGAAGAAGCAACACGTTCAAAAGATAAGCAACGGTTGTGGATAGTGAGTTTTGTGGATGAGTGGTGTGACAGGCGATATTATATCATGTTACACCATACCGACTACTCGTACCCTACGGTTGAAAATGTAAATCTTGTCATCATGGAGAATCTTAAGTATTTTTACCACTATATTAATATATATCATGATGAGGTTTGTAGTGAGGTTGTGGCTAATGGGCTGTGTGAGTTTTTAACAGACTTTAGAGACGATATCGCTTGTTAAACAAAAAGGCCAACTATGAGCACATGTTTCTCTCTCATAGTGCGCCGATTTGTGAAGATGTTTAGTTTGTGGAAATGAACGTCTGGTGAGTGATAAAACATTAAATTCGTTTCGGGAAATTCTGTTTGTCCAAGAGTGTTCGAACAAGCCTGTACACGCTTTAGCAGTGTGACGCGTTCCCCCAAGCGTGCCGCCCACCCGTGTACCTCACGAAACATACGAGTTCGAACAAAGCCATACCCGTTTCATCAGCGTGACTCACCCCGCCCCGTCGACCCGTTCCGGCCACCTGTGGCTCATATTCATCTCAGAGCTTGCACCGAGTGGACGTGCGAATACGATGGAACTTCCTTTGAGAAGGATTCTCAACGCCTCGTACGATGTCTCCGTGACGAAGTCATTGCGCGTGTTCAGGCGTGAAACCGGCATCATTAACTATGTACTTGAAACGATTTGCAGGGAAACAAGCAAACGTAATGTTATTTATTTAAGTGTTGAGGAGATGAATAGAGTCTTCGTGATAGTTGAGAAGTGGGGGGAGGACTGTTATAAAATACCTGCAGGTGTAGGTACAAGAAGAGACCAGATTAGTGACGCCCCCTCATATGCCGTTGTTTGCACTTTGTGTATAAATAACGAACAGCCATGCATTGATATACGATTGATGTGGAAGAACGCATCTGATAATAACGTTCTTGTCCTTACACGAAACCGTTTCATCCTCGACAGAATGTTTGAAATCGTCGGATTCCGCAAGTTGAAGCCTATATTAGACGCCCGTGTTGCGGATATGATTTATTTTTACACGGTTCTTAAATACGCATACACCGCTTTGCTCAACGGATTTATCGAAAGTAGGAATGAACAGGGCGAGAATGGTCTAGAGCTGGATGCATATTTAAAAGGTTTAGATTCTTCGAAATATCCTGAACTTTGGTGCAAAGCACTTGAGCGGTACAGGGCTGAGTTCACCTACACTGTTCACCGTGAAGAGCTGTAGCTCTATACAATGAATAGCTGTCGTTACGACTTGGAAGATTATTTCAATTGCCGCTATGCAGAGTGAAGAAGAGTTCACGATTGAAAAGCTCGGGACGGTAAGAACCCCTCCCCCCGATTGGAAAGGCGTGTTTATAAACTTGTATTTAATAATGATGTTGTGGTTAACGATGACCTCTTTGTGCTTGCTTTGATTGTATTCTAGCCGTGTTTAAAGGTAACTTGCCAGCCGGGTGTAAAGTGGGCACAAAAATAGTATTGTATGATATGAAGGCCATTTATGTCGAGTATAGGCCTCCGTATCAGTTAAACGGTGAAGTGATGCTTGGACGGTTTTACCACGTCGTACAAAGTAATAGCGATGTGGATGTAGACTCTATTACGTGTGAGTTTAGCGTTTTGCACCGTAGAACATAAAGGATGTATATTTAAATTGTGTATATATATATATATATATATTATATATATATATATATATATAATCCTGTACTAATATGCATTTGATTATACGTTTCGTATATTTTCAATATATTTAATATAACTGTGTATATTTGTCCTGTACTAACATGCAATTGATTATACGTTTCGTATATTATTATTTTCAATATATTTAATATAACTATTTATTTTTCCTGAACTAATATTTAGATAATACAACGTTTTGTATATTTCTGACTATATATATTTAATATAACTGTATATATTTTTCCTGTTCTTATATATTGATAATGCACCGTTTTGTATATTTTTTATTATATATTTCCCGTTCATGATACTATTATTATTTTTTGATCCTATATACACCCCAATGTTTATTTATTTCCATTAATTCGCCTAAAGAAACAACGATGTATTGGCGTTTTATTTATTCCTTTTTGTTTGTACACGGTATTTTATTATATCAATTGGTTGGTTTCTAAAGCGTATTTCTAAATCAGAATATATGCTTTAATTAAATATTGCTATCTCGCAACTCAACCTTCTAAACCAAATGGTGGATTAAGTCAGAATACATGCTTTAATTAAATAAATAGTGCAAACTGGCAACTCAACCAGATACGCCAAGTGGTGGTGAGAGAGGGAAATAAACAACATGATCGAGTGTTGCAATAACGGGATCCTATTTGTTCAATAGGTCTGTCTATTGGGTCGTATTTAGCGACCTTGTCGGTCTACTAGGAGTTGGTAAGTAAGGCGGTGGTGGTTGGTGGGTTGTTGTGTAATAGTTTCATCACCAATCGTCTAAGTTTGGACGCTTGGTTGTAGCCCTCATATCGGATACGTGGTGTTAATGGGATGAGCTCCTAAAAAGTCGTAGCCCTCATTTCACCATGTGCTGTTGATGAGATGAGCTCCTAAAAGGCTATACTTAGACGATTGTTGATGATGTGATGCTTTTTGTGTGGTGGTATATATATATATATATATATATATATATATATATATGTGTGTGTGTGTGTGTGTGATAATAGGGGGTTTATGGGTGTACAGTCGGTGACTGTATGTGCGTTTGTGTGCGCTTTTAATTCGTTCGGAGGTTATTAATATGTACAGGCCATTTATGCCTTCTAAGAAGCCTTCTAAGCCAACTGGCGGATTAAGCCAGAATATATGTTTAATTAAATAAATAGCGCAATCTGGCAACTCAGCCTTCTAAGCCCACTGGCAGATTAAGTCAGAATATGTGCTTTAATTAAATAAACAGCGCAATCTGGCAACTCAGCCTTCTAATCAACTGGGGGAATAATTCAGAATATATGCTTTAATTAAATAAACAGCGCAATCTGGCAACTCAGCCTTCCAAGCCAACTGGCTGACTAAGCCAGAATATATGCTTTAATTAAATAAATAGCGCACACTGGCAACTCAGCCTTCTAAGCCAACTGGCTGATTAGGGGTCCTATAAGACAGCGGCTGCTCGGCTGAAGTCTAAATATGCGCCTGGCTCCTGCCAGGCGAACACCTCTACTCCTCTCTCTTAGGTTAGGTTCATTGCTGCTTGGGGATAACTCCAAGTTGCAACATCCCCCTCCCCCATTTAGGGGTGCCTTGCAACAAAGGGGGTGGGGGTTGGCACTGTGTGGGTGGGGGTTACACCAAGGGGTGGCACTCTTGCAACATTATGCAACATTTGCAATTGCATTGCACTCTCCCATTTTGCGCCCATATTACTCATGTTACATCACACTGCGGCGGAGGATGTAAATCTTGTGATTATGGACAGTTGAAAATATTTTTACCACTACATCCATGTATATCATGATGAGGTACGCAGCGAAATTGTAGCTAAAGGTTTATGCGAATTTTTAGTAGAGTTTAGGGACGAGTATCGTTTGTCCAACAGAAAGTCCAAGTATGGACACATGTTTCTCTCAAATAGATCGCCAGAGTGCTAATAAATTTTATATGTGCATAGTTCTTGCTTGAGAAAGTACAATGGTGAATACATTTACTCCTGAACGTTGTAGAAGATGTATGGTGCGCATTGCAGGAAGTGTGTGGAAAAAAATATTAAAACCGATATTACTTCATGTATCGCAGATTGGAAAAATTCTCTAATCACCTACCCAGTATAATGAGTAACAGTTTTAAATATTCGGATGATTTACCAGTGCGCATCGAATCTTTCATGTTGGAACAGTCTCGAACACGAATCTGCATCACTAAGGCTTTGCTGCGTTCATGACGCATCCCGTGTGACTCATACCCACTCCACACCTCCTACCTCCCTAACCGCCCCGCACGGTCCCGCCGAGTCAAACAGCACACCGCTCGGCTCATGGACGCCTCAGAGCTTGACTCGACAGGACGTGCTCTCCTCACAAAATCAATAGAAAATTACTAAAAGATGGAGGTTCCCTTGAGCAGTATCCTCAATGCAGTATACGAGGTGTCCGTGTTGAAGTCTGTGCGTGTATTCAGGCGTAATACCGTTGCTATTAATTATGTACTTGAAACGAAATGTAGACAATGAAACTCTGGTAAACGCAATGTTATTTATTTAAGTGTTGAAGAGATGAACAGAATCTTCGTGATGGTTGAAAAGTGGGGTGAGGGCGGTTATAAAATACCTGTAGGTGTAGGCACAAAAGAACAGATTAGTGATGCTCCCTCATACGCCATTATTTGTACGCTGACAATAACGCCCTTATCCACATTCGAAACCGTTTCATTCTCGACAGAATGTTTGAAGTCCTCGGTTTCCGTAAACTAAAATCTATATTAGACGCCCGTGCTACTAATATGCGTTATTTTGACACGGTGCTTGAATACACATACACCGTCCTGCTCGATGATTTTACCAAGTGTAGGGATGAACAAGGGGAAAATAGTTTGGAACTGGATACGTATTTAGAAGGTTTCGACGCCTCGAAATATCATGAACTTTGGTACAAAGGCCTAGAGCGGTACAGAGCTGATTTCACCTTCACTGTCCACCCTGAAGAATTGTTTCTTTATACAAGACGCAGTTGTCGGCACGATTTAGAAACATACTTCAATTGCCGATATGAGATGTGAAGAAGATTTTACAGTTGAAAAGGTCAGCGAATAAAGAGTAAATGCACGTTTGGAAAGGAGTGTTTATAAACTTGAATTTAATGGTGATGTTGTAGCAAGCGATGTCATCTTTCTGCATGCTTTTGATTGTATTCTATCCGTTTTTAAAGAGCGTGATAGTTTGACTCCCAATTGTAAAGTGGTACAAAAATAGTGTTAAACGAGTTGAAAGCACTTTCTATTGAATATAGACCCCCACATACTTTGAGTGGTGAATTAATGTTAACTCGCCTTTATCGTGTAGCACAAAGCAATGAGGATGTAAATGTGGACTCGATTACGTGTGAGTTTACTATTTTATTTAAGCATGGTAGAAACTGACCTTAAAGCATGTATTTCCATTTTCCCATTTTTGATGCGTGTGTATATATATATATTTGAAAATTATTTCACGAAAGTAACACGTGAAAAATATTTATGATGAATAAAACCACGAAGGAAAGGAAACATGGCGTGGCTTGAAACAACGCATTCTCAAAGATCATAAGGACTTAATTCCGCTTTTTATGTTCACTTCACCTTCTCTTCCCTACCTTTACGGTCTTATTAAAACCAACAAACCTGGCAACCCTATGCGCCCTATTATTAGCTCGGTGGGCTCTATTACCTATAAACTCTCCAAATGGCTTGTCAAAGTCTTGTCCCCCATTCTCGGAACTATATCTGATTCACATGTAAAAAATTCCATGGATCTTACTGAAAAATTAAATAATGTACGCACTGAAACCAACGATAGATTGATCAGTTTTGACCTTTGTTCATTGTTTACAAAAGTGCCGATTGACGATATGCTTGACTTTCTCTTCCGAGAATTACATAAGTACGACCTGCCACTACCTGCACACATCGTTTTGGAACTTATTAAGCTTTGCACCAAAGACTGTAAATTCACTTTCAATAGCGAGTATTATCAACAGGTTTTTGGGATGGCCATGGGCAACCCCT
This sequence comes from Bathynomus jamesi, assembly GCA_023014485.1. Lineage (NCBI taxonomy): Eukaryota > Metazoa > Arthropoda > Malacostraca > Isopoda > Cirolanidae > Bathynomus > Bathynomus jamesi. The sequence continues at coordinate 574,076 of JAJOZX010000031.1, forward strand.
TCTCGCTCCTCCTCTCCAATATTTATATGGAGTTTTTCGAAATTACTTACATTCCGAGAATCCTGGGGGTTGGCATCCCATGGTTGCGGTATGTCGACGATATTTTGTGTATCTGGCCCATGAATCGTGACCTGGATGACTTCCTCCTTCAGTTAAATGATCAAGTCCCCTCCATTAAGTTTAATTTAGAAGTGGAACAAGACAACTCAATCCCGTTTCTGGATGTGCGTGTACATAGGGAAAGCTCAGGTTTTAAGTTTAGTATCTATCGGAAAAAAACAAACAATTTGTCCTACGTACACTTTTACTCTGGACATGACACGTCCATTAAGGAAGCCATATTTTCTTCAATGTTTCTCCGCGCTCTTAGGATCGCCAGTCCGGAATACATCGATGCCGAATTGGAAAAATCAACGGTATTGGAAGTGATCTGTGCTACCCACCTGCGTTTATGGAATCTTGTCTTAACAAGGCAAAACGAACCTTCTATCGTGTCACTAATAACACTCGCACTTTGTCAGAGAATATTTTAGTACTTCCATTTTTCCCGGGCTTTTTAGGCATTGCTAATGTACTTAAACTTTTGGATATTAATGTAGTATTTTCATATAACAATATTGTGAAAAATATTATAGTAAAAAATAGCCCAACCACTAATTCAGGCATTATCTTGGTTGTAAACAATGTGATTCCTTTTACATTGGTCAGACGGGAAAGGACTTGCACACGCGTGTAAAACCATCAATATTCCTTTAGAACGGGACAGTCGTCCAGTGCTCCTTTTGTCCATTTGTCAGAGTTATCCCATTGTATTGATTGGAATAATGCTTCAGTTTTGTTTCACTCTAGCAACATTGTTAATAGAAATATTCTTGAGTCTGCTATTATCCAACTTACAAATAACTTTAACATGAGCAAAGGTCTTTTTCAACTCAATCCCGTTGTTTTGAATTCGTTCAGAACGGATTTAGACAAAAAGGGTAGAGTGCTAAAACTTTGGTTTTCCCTTATAAATTTGTATGCTCCTCTTACAATTTTTATTTTTCAATTTATTTATATTTTTTATTTTTTGTGACCTATATATCATTCAGGCATTATCTATAAAATTGGTTGTAAATAATCCATTTGATCTTGTGTTGAATTCGGGCAAAGTGCTAAAATTGGTAGTTTTCCTTACAAATTTGTATGCTCTTCCCACAATTTTTATTTCTATCATTATATATATTTATTTTTTTTGTAACCTATATATAGTCTTGAACTCTTTATTTACTTCAGTGTTCCTGAGGATGTCATTAACGAAAGCGTTGAGCACCACTCTGTGTTTCCTTTCCTTCGTGGTTTTATTCATATATAATATATATATATATATATATATATATATGAAAATTATTTCACGAAGGTAACACGTGAAAAATATTATGATGAATAAAACCACGAAGGAAAGGAAACACAAATGGTGCTCAAGCGCTTCGTCTAATGACATCCTCAGGAACACTGAAGTATATAAAAAGGTTAAGCCTATATATAGGTTACAGAAAGAAAAAAAGAAAAAATAAATAACATACATACACACAAACACACACATATATATATATATACATACATACATATATACAAATACATACATACATACATATATATACAATAAACAGAGAAGTAAAAATAATAAAAAATTAAAAATTAAAACCTTAAAGGATTACCAATGAGGCGTACAGATTGTAAGGAAAAATATCGATTTTTAGCACAAGATCAAATGGATTATAAAAATACAAATTTATACTGGAACTCTGCCGGGTTTTAGCACAATGCTGCCTATGGTCAGGTTTCGATATATATATAAAAAAATAAAAAATAAAATGCAAATTAAAAGTTAATCGATTTTTAGCACAAGATCAAATGGATTATAAAAATACAAATTTATACTAGAACTCTGTCCGGGTTTAACATATTGCTGCCTATGGTCAGGTTTCGATATATAAAAAAATAAAATGAAAATTAAAAGTTAATAAAGTAGAAGACAAGTTTACCAAAGATTTAATGTTTTACACTTCTTATCTAAATCTGCTTTAAAGGAATTCAACATAACAGGATCGAGTTGAAAAAGACCTTTGCTTATGTTGAAGTTATTTGAAAGTTGGATAATGGCAGACTCAAGAATATTTCTATTAACAATGTTGCTTGAATGGAATAAAACTGAAGCATTATTCCAATCAATACAGTGGGCTAACTCTGACAAATGGACAAAAAGGGCACTGGACAACTGTCCTGTTCTAACGGAATATTGATGCTGTTTTATACGTGTGTGCAAATCCTTTCCCGTCTGACCTATGTAAAAGGAATCACATTGTTTACAACCAATTTTATAGATAATGCCTGAATTATTGGTAGGGCATTTTTTACTATGATATTTTTCACAATATTGTTATAGGAAAATACTACATTAATATCCAAAAGTTTAAGTACATTAGCAATGCCTAAAGAGCCCGGGAAAAATGGAAGTACTAAAATATTTTTTGACAAAGTACGAGTGTTAATATTGACACGATAGAAAGTTCGTTTTGCCTTGTTGAGAACAAGATTCCATAAACGCAGATGGATAACCCAAATCACTTCCAATACCGTTGATTTTTTCCAATTCAGCATCGATGTATTCCGGACTGGCGATCCTAAGGGCGCGGAGAAACATTGATGAAAATATGGCCTTCTTAATGGGGGTATCATGTCCCGAGTAAAAGTGTACGTAGGACAAATTGTTTGTCGTTTTCCGATAGATACTAAACTTAAAACCTGGGCTTTCCCTATGTACACGCACATCCAAAAATGGGATTGAATTGTCTTGCTCAACTTCTAAAGTAAACTTAATGGAGGGGACTTGATCATTTAACTGAAGGAGGAAGCTATCCAGGTCACGATTCATGGGCCAGATACACAAAATATCGTCGACGTACCGCAACCAAGGGATGCCAACCCCCAGGATTCTCGGAATATAGGTAATTTCGAAAAACTCCATGTAAATATTGGAGAGGAGGGGCGATAAGGGGTTGCCCATAGCCATCCCAAAAACTTGTTGATAATACTCCTTATTGAAAGTAAATTTACAGTCTTTGATGCAAAGCTTAATGAGTTCCAAAACAATGTGTGAAGGTAGTGGCAGGTCTTTTTCAACTCGATCCTGTTATGTTGAATTCCTTTAAAGCAGATTTAGATAAGAAGTGTAAAACATTAAATCTTTGGTAAACTTGTCTTCTACTTTATTAACTTTTAATTTGCATTTTATTTTTTTATATATATCGAAACCTGACCATCGGCAGCAATATGTTAAAACCCGGACAGAGTTCTAGTATAAATTTGTATTTTTATAATCCATTTGATCTTGTGCTAAAAATCGATTAACTTTTAATTTGCATTTTTTTTTTTTTTTTTTATATATATCGAAACCTGACCATAGGCAGCATTGTGCTAAAACCCGGCAGGTTCCAGTATAAATTGTATTTTTATAATCCATTTGATCTTGTGCTAAAAATCGATATTTTCCTTACAATCTGTACGCCTCATTGGTAATCCTTTAAGGTTTTAATTTTTAATTTTTTATTATTTTTACTTCTCTGTTTATTGTATTATATGTATGTATGTATGTATTTGTATATATAGATATGTATGTATATATATATATATGGTGTTTGTGTGTATGTATGTTATTTATTTTTTCTTTTTTCTTTTGTAACCTATATATAGGCTTAACCTTTTTATATACTTCAGTGTTCCTGAGGATGTCATTAGACGAAAGCGCTTGAGCACCATTTTGTGTTTCCTTTCCTTCGTGGTTTTATTCATCATATATATATATATATATATATCGTAAAGAACGATGCTTGTATAGGAGATATTCCGCGCAAGACGAAAGAGAGAGAACGAAACATGAAAAAATGAGGTAACCACCCGGGAATCGAACCCGGGATCTTCCGATTGCCGGTCAGATGCGATACCATTACACAATGGGCCTCACTCTTTCAAATGCCGTAATTCCTCTACATACTCGCAGAAACCAATGCCCCAAGGGGGCACCTCCCGCATGCGTAACATTATATACATTCAACTGCAAAGAACACGCAGTATAAATACGTAAAGAACGACGCTTGTATAGGAGATATTCCGCGCAAGACGAGAGAGAGAGAACGAAACATGAAAAAATGAGGTAACCACCGGGAATCGAACCCGGGATCTTCCGATTGCCGGTCAGATGCGATACCATTACACCATGGGCCTCCCGGGTTCGATTCCCGGGTGGTTACCTCATTTTTTTGATGTTTCGTTCTCTCTCTCTCGTCTTGCGCGGAATATCTCCTATACAAACGTCGTTCTTTACGTTATTTATACTGCGTGTTCTTTGCAGTTGAATGTATATAATGTTACGGCATGCGGGAGGTGGCCCCTTGGGGCATTGGTTTCTGCGAGTATGTAGAGGAATTACGGCATTTGAAAGAGTGAGGCCCATGGTGTAATGGTATCGCATCTGACCGGCAATCGGAAGATCCCGGTTTCGATTCCAGGGTGGTTACCTCATTTTTTCATGTTTCGTTCTCTCTCTCTCGTCTTGCGCGGAATATCTCCTATACAAGCGTCGTTCTTTACGTTATTTATACTGCGTGTTCTTTGCAGTTGAATGTATATAATGTTACGGCATGCGGGAGGTGCCCCCTTGGGGCATTGGTTTCTGCGAGTATGTAGAGGAATTACGGCATTTGAAAGAGTGAGGCCCATGGTGTAATGGTATCGCATCTGACCGCAATCGGAAGATCCGGGTTCGATTCCCGGGTGGTTACCTCATTTTTTCATGTTTCGTTCTCTCTCTCTCGTCTTGCGCGGAATATCTCCTATACAAGCGTCGTTCTTTACGTTATTTATACTGCGTGTTCTTTGCAGTTGAATGTATATATATATATATATATATATATATATATATACGTAAAGAAACGACGCTTGTATTGGAGAATATTCCGCGCAAGATGAGGAGAGAGAACGAAACAAATGAAAAATGAGGTAACCACCCTGGAATCGAACCCGGGATCTTCCGATTGCCGGTCAGATATGATAACCATTACACCACGGGCCTCACTCGAACAAGTGCCGTAATTCTCCTACATACGCGCAGAAACCAATGCCCCAAGGGGGCACCTCCCGCATGCCGTAACATTATATACACTTTAACTGCAAACACGCATCTTGCGCGGAATATTCTCCTATACAAGCGTCGTTCTTTACGTTAATTATACTGCGTGTTTGCAGTTAAAATGTATATAATGTTACGGCATGCGGGAGGTGCCACCTTGGGGCATTGGTTTCTGTGCGTATGTAGGAGAATTACGGCATTTGTTAGAGTGAGGCCCGTGGTGTAATGGTTATCACATCTGACCGGCGATCGGAAGATCCCGGGTTCGATTCCCGGGTGGTTACCTCATTTTTTTCATTTGTTTCGTTCTCTCTCCTCATATTGCGCGGAATATTCTCCTATACAAGCGTCGTTCTTTACGTTAATTATACTGCGTGTTTGCAGTTAAAATGTATATAATGTTACGGCATGCGGGAAGTGCCCCCTTGGGGCATTGGTTTCTGCGCGTATGTAGGAGAATTACAGCATTTGTTCGAGTGAGGCCCGTGGTGTAATGGTTATCATATCTGACCGGCAATCGGAAGATCCCGGGTTTGATTCGCGGGTGGTTACCTCATTTTTTCATTTGTTTCGTTCTCTCTCCTCATCTTGCGCGGAATATTCTCCTATACAAGCGTAGTTCTTTACGTTAATTATACTGCGTGTTTGCAGTTAAAATGTATATATATATATATATATATATATATATATATATATAATTATATATAATTATACAAGTGTTATGTATTCTGATTTTACAACTGTTGTATATAGAATTCTTCTGTATTAGTTGTATTAATTTTTGTTTTGATGCGTATATATGTACACGAGGGTACTTCAATAAGTATTCGCACTTTTTATTTTAGTGATAATATAGTATATATAATATATACTCGTAATAACGAGCCAAACTGAGATCTATAGGCTTATTTAGGCTAGCAACAGTATAGGCTTATTTAGGTTAGCAACAGTATAGGCTTATTTAGGCTACTCGTAGCTGTCACATATCGTACGAGTAGTGAGCATGGCTGCGCCGCTTTCAATTTGTACTCTGGAAGAACAGAGATCCGTGGTTCGTTTTTTGGGGGCAGAAGGTGTGAAAGGAGCTGAAATTCACACGCGTTTATGTGCTCAGTATGGGAATAATGCGTTACCACGGCGAAGAAGTGTGTACGAGTGGATTCAAATGTTCAAGGAAGGTTCGACATGTGTGACAGATGCTCAGCGCTCAGGACGACCGTCAATATCAACCAGTGGTGTCAAGCAGGAAGAAGCCAGAGCCATGATTTTCGATGACAGAAGATTAACAATAAAAGAAATTGCATCTTCATTAGACATCAGTCAAGGGTCAGCCTATTCGATAGTTCATGACATTCTTGGCTTTCACAAGGTTTGTGCAAGATGGGTGCCCAAACAGTTGACAGAAGAACACAAGCCTAATCGTATGGACATCTGCTCTCGTCTTTTGGCGCGGTATCATAATGAAGGTGAAAACTTTTTGGAGCGCATTATCACTGGAGATGAAACCTGGATCCATCACTATGAACCAGAAAGCAAACGACAGAGCATGCAATGGAAGCATCCAACATCTCCCGTTACAAGGAAGTTCAAAGCGCAGCCGTCAGCAGGTAAAGTTATGCTAACACTTTTTAGGGATACACGAGGCCCTATCCTTGAACATTATCTAGAGCGGGGAATTACTGTAACAAGTGCATCGTATTCTGACATGCTTCGGAATGAGTTAAAGCAAGCAATTCGCACAAAACGGAGAGGGAGATTGTCGGAAGGTGTTATTCTGTTTCACGACAATGCACACTCTCATACCGCTGCACAGACTAGAAAATGCCTTCAAGAACTTAAATTTGAAGTTCTCGACCATCCAGCCTACAGTCCAGACCTGGCACCTTCGGATTTTTACCTGTCTGGACCACTAAAAGACGCTTTGAGAGGTCAGCGATTCTAAGGCGATGATGACCTGAAGGAGGTGGTGCATGACTGGTTACGCACACAGCCAAAAACATTCTTTTGTAATGGCATTAGGAAGCTGTAGATCGCTGGACTAAGTGTATTGAGAAACAGGGAAACTATGTTGAGAAGTGATATATTTATAATCTATCAGATGTGAAAATAAAATTGTGAAAATAAAAAGTGCGGATAGTTATTGAATTACCCTTGTGTATATATATATATATATATATTATATATATATTGTGTTTCATTACCCTTGTTATGTTAGGTTACCGACTCCTCCTTTTTGAAGGGTCTAGCCCTGGCCCTCTTCATGCTTAACCCCCCACCCTCCTCCCTTGTTAGGTTATCTTACCCACTCTCTCCCCTCTTCATGCATACATCCCTCTCCCCCCTTTAAGCATACCCATCCCCTCCCCTTTTCATGCATACCCCTCTCTCCCCCTTCAAGCATAACCCCCTCTCGCCCATGGAGGGCTTGTTGCAAGCTGCATTGTTGGAAATATTGATCATGTTGCATGCATTTGACTTGCACTCGGCGTTCTTTAAAAAACTACTAACGTTCATGAAGTCTCCTCTAAATTTTACCTAACCTTAGGTTAGGTTGGGTTAGGTTAACCTAACCTTTCCCCTCAAATATATTTCATCAACGGACGTGAGGACCGCGTGATGTCATTGTGCCAAGTTTTTCATAAATTCCCCTCATAAATGGACACAGAGGTCCGGTTGACGTCAGTCTGCCAGAAATTTCCGTCTCTTTAAATGCCCCCACACTATTCAGATAGCCTCTTATTTCATAAAGATAATAATGCAAAACACACCCCTAGTGAAGGAGGAGTAGGTGTTGTTACACGTTGCTGGCATGTGTCAGAGAGACTTGACAAGAATTTCATCGCCGTCACCAAAGAAGCTAGAAGCAGAGGATCTTGTTTAAATCATGCACAAAGATGCCTCATTTATCATCCTACAAGATCTGCAATAATGAAGTCGTAGTCTTAAGTAGCCCTAATTGGCACCGTGAATTCTTACTGAGGCATTGTAGGGGGTGGCAGTGGTGCGGATGAATGATCGCGTACTTGGGAGGAAGTATTTTCTTTTTGAGCAGTTGGTTAATACGGACGAATTTACAGAAACTTTCCAAATGCGAGATTTAAGATAGTGCTTGATTGTACCAACAGATGACTCCATGTGCTACAGTTTCACTTAAATTTATGAAATACTGAATAACTTGAAGCTGTTTTGGCTTTAAGTTTAGAAAAAACTCTTTCATCGTGATATGAGAGGCTTGAAGACGACTGTCTTTTGAATGGAGAAAAGAAAATCGCAAATTTATACGAAGATAAGGAAGTGATAAGCAGATTAGATATGTTCTTTAAGGTATTTGGAAAGACATTTTAATTAGTGTACTTGGGATAGTAATGATCGCTGTAGAATTTAACTTTATGAATGGCATTTTTGTGCAGTAAACAATTTCATAAACATTCAAATCCGTGTAGAGTGAAGCAAATAATCCGAACAGCCTCGTTAGATCTAAAAATTAAGGTAGATATGAAACTTAATTTGTATTTTAATGGGACAAAAGTTATTATCCAGAATCCCTTCGCAGCTCTCGTAACATCTAAAAGTGAAGTATGGTGATGAGGTTCTATTTTAGTGAGAGGTAATTCAGAGTTATACCTTATTCACACTGATACAGCAAATCCAGTAGAAAGGGGATCAATATGAGTCAACAGTTGTAGAAACAAAATCGTGAACTTCGGAATCTACAAAGACTCTAAGATCCACTCTAAGGTTAGCCCGAGAGAAAGAAGAGAGTAGGGGGTTAAAAGAAGAAAGTATAGGGTTAAAAGAAGAGAATAAGGGGTTAAGTAAGTAGCAAAACCTATCATGCGTGGGTTAACATTCACTCAGAAAAAGAGAGAGAAGACTCACCATCATCATCCGCCGGCCACTGCCGACAAGTCGGAAAAATAGTCGAAGAGAATAGGAAAGGGGTGAAAGATGAAAAGAAGTAAAATAAGAACGCTTACAAGCCATGCAAACACAGTCCTAGCTCAAAGAAACACTGTCATACCATGCAAACTACAGACATGCAAGTAAAGAGAGGATGAGAAAAAAATGTATGAAGAGTATAACAAAAAAGTGGGTTAGTTTACGCTACGAGCTACATCTAAGTTCGGGTTAGTCTATTTTTTTGAAATAATATAATTTTATTGCTGGCATATCACACGCTGGCATGTCACAAGCTGACATTAATCGTCAACAGACTCAAACCTCGACCATTACCCCCAGAGCTCCTGTTGCTAATTGTTTTATTATTTTAAACGACGTTAATATTTTAAAAATGTCTATCAAAACGGTTTTTAAACATATTAACGCTGATAGAGTTCACGACGGACGCGGGAAGATTATTCAACTTATCAATTACTTTAAACGTAAAAAAGTTTTTAGCGATATTAATGAAACGTCTGCCACGTAATTTAAATCTGTTATTACGAGTATTGCTATTATTGAAAATGAACAATATCAAAATTTACGTTAGCGATTTTATTAGCGATTTTTAAAACTTCAATAAGCCTCCCTTAATCTCCTAGTTTCGAGTAAATGCAAGTCCAATTCTTTAATCCTATCTTCGTAAGACTTGTTGCGTAGTGACAGAATTAGTTTCGTGGCGCGTCGCTGAACCCTTTCCAACCTATCAATATTCTCACGCAAATACGGGCACCAAAACTGAACGGCATATTCTAAGTGAGGCCTGACTAGGGACTTGTAAAGAGGCAATATAATATTCTTCGATTTAAATTCGAAATTACGCGCTATGAAACCTAACATTCTATTAGCTTTTGCGCTAGACTCCAGGCACTGGTTCCTAACTTTTAAATCCTTAGATACGCGTACGCCTAAATCTACTTCCTCGTCAACGCTCGCTAACTGTCTATCGTCCATCGTGTACGTGTAATTATTGTTACGAGAACCTATATGTAAAACTTTACATTTGTCTACGTTAAAATTGCATCTGCCACTTATCCGTCCACTGCATAATTCTATTTACATCGTCTTGGAGCCTATTTCTATCGTCCACGTTAAGAACTTTACCGCCTATTTTAGTATCGTCCGCGAATTTTGACACGTTACTGGTCAAGCCTACATCTCTGTCGTTAATGTAGATTACGAATAGCAATGGGCCTAACACTGAACCCTGAGGGACACCGCTACCTACATCCAGCCACCCCGATTCCCTACCATTTAACAACGACCCTCTGTTTCCTGGCACGAAGCCATTCCTCTAACCAGTTAGCTACCTGACCACGTATACCGGGCGCTTTAACCTTCGCAATTAATCTTCTATGCGGAATTGTATTGAACGCTTTTTTAAAGTCTAAATAAATAACGTCAGCCGCTCTATGCCTATCGTACTCGCGCACTATTTCGTTATAAAACTCTAACAAATTAGTAAAACAAGATTTATTGCGTCGAAACTCATGCTGACTACTATTAATCAACTCGCAACTTTCTAAGTGATCGACGATACGATCCCTAACTACGGATTCCAAAAGTTTACCGACAAATGACGTTAAGCTAATAAGCCTATAATTGCTAGCTACTGTGCTGTCGCCTTTTTTAAAATGGGCATAACATTAGCTAATTTGAAGTCTTCAGGAATAATCCCCGCTTCCAGTGACTTATTAAAATTTTTTGTTAATGGGCCTACGATAACGTCTTTCAAATCTTTCAAATGTCTAGGATAAAGCGCGTCAGGGCCTGGAGCCTTGCTAACTTCTAGCTTACCGATCTAATGCGCAATCTCACCCTCGTAAACAGTTATTTCACTCAAAATAGTCTCGCTACTAAATGGAACGATATTGTCCATGTCGGAGACATTATTTACGTCTTCTACGTAAAAACTGTCACAAAAAAGTTATTAAAAATACCTGCCATCGCCTTAGCGTCTGAAGCCAAAGCGCCGTTAGCGTCCACTAGAGGGCCTATGTTATCTTTTATCGGCTTTCGATTATTGACGTAGTCAAAAAAACTTTTTCAAATTATGTTTACTATCCGCAGCTAGAAATATCTCTAAATTACGCTTAGCATTTCTAACAGAACTTTTAACCTGACGTCTAAGCTCGATATATCTATTAAAGTTAGCTACCGTGCCATTGCGCTTATTAAGTCCATACCCTCGTTACGCTCGTTTATAAACCCATCTATTTCCCTAGTCCACCACTTGGGCCTACCATGATTTCTATCGCGCTTGGGCCTACGCGGAATAAACTTCCTTTCGATATTCAAAAAACTTTCTTTAAACGACTCCCAATGAAAATTTGCGTCATTACCCATAACTGAATTGAATTGAATTGAATTGAATTGAATTGAATTGAATAACCTTTATTAATAATAAAATAAAAACAATCGTTTCAATTTAAAATGACATGAATAATTTTGAACTCAACTATTTTTTATTTAATTTGGCCCTTAAACTTTAGGCTTTACTGGGCTCTTATTAAAAATAAACAGCTAGTTGTTATTAATTAATAATAAATAAATAAATAAGTAAATAAGTATTATTAACAGTTAAAACATGCATTAATCTTAAATTATCACTACTGACATGACAAATACAAGGTCACTATTGAAGGCACTATACCAATACCATACAGAGAAACCAATATTATACATGAGAGATAAGAACTACACAATCCCAAGAAATGGGTTTTTAATATTAGATTACACACGAGAAATTAATAATTAGTAAACAATTATAATGGACACTAATCCTAGAGTTTTGTTAGTATGCCATTATTAATCGGGATTTCAACTTGGTTTTAAACAAATTTACATTCACAATATTTTTTATATCGGCATTCCATAGCTTCAATCCAATGAAAATGGGTAGTTTTTGAGGTGAAGACAATCTAAATTGAGGTACAACAAGCTTTGATCTATTTCTGGTCTGATACGAGTGGATTTCTTGATGAGTTACAAAATATCTATTTACCCATTGCAAATTAATGATTTTGTTCTTACACTTGTAAATAAAAATAAAATGTGCCAGTTTGGTTATATCATTGAGCTTTAGTAGGTTTAGCTTTTTAAATAATGCACTAGAGTGATCAAGGAAATCAGCATCAGATAATAAACCTTATTGCTCGTTTTTGGATGACAAAGATACCATTTAATGCGTTGTTAGCGGAGTTTCCCCAAACAAGGGTGCAAGTACGTTATATAAGGAAGAACAAGAGTATGATAAAGAGTCAATAAAACTTGTTTAGGGACTACATTTCTAAGTTTAAACCTTATAGCAACGCTCCTTGAAATCTTTTTCGCGATATAATTTGCATGATCACTCCATTGCAAATTCTTATCTAGCATTACACCAAGAAATTTTGTTACAGTACACTCCTTTATAGCGATTTCATTAACATTAAGTTCATCAAGATATACATTTCTTTTATCAGTAAAATCATGAAATTTGTTTTACTGGTATTTCGGAAGAGTTTATTGGTGGTCAACCATTTCATTACACTGATGAATTCTGAATTATATATATTCTTAGCTGAATTAACATCTTTACAAGAAAAAGAGACAGTTGTATCATCTGCAAACATTATGACGTTCAGTATATCAGATGAACGTGAAGGTCATTTATCTATTATATATTTTCTCCTTTCTGTCTGTCTGTCTGTCTGTCCTTTATGCAAGCGCAAACCGTTTGACCTAGAGCTACAAAATTTGGCACGGGAACCTCTTATGGATGAAGAATGTCAACACAGAGTCGGTCAGCCTGTCTGTTTGTATTCCGGGCGGCAATGTGAAGCTCAAGATTTTCATGACTGTGTTCTTTTCTATAGTTTTATTGACCAAATAATTGAACCGACAATAATTGGGAGTTCAATTATTTGGTCAGGGGAGTTTTGGGGGATATCTGATCAGATTCAGAAATCTTGACACAATGTGAAGCTCAAAATTTTCACGGCTGCGTTCTTTTCTGTAGTTTAGCCTGTCAGTTTGTCTGTTAAATTTATCCCGGGCAGTAATGGTGGAAGGGTGGGGGTAATGGGGGAGGGGTGGGGTAATGGGGGAGGGGTGGGGGTAATGGGGAGGGGTGGGGTAGCCCCAAGTTGCATAAGGGGGATAAGGGGGTTTTGGGGAGCATTCGGTTGACCTAACCGGGCATTTAATTAACCCGGGCAACGCCGGGTACCTCACCTAGTCTATTATATATTTTCGCCTTTCTGTCTGTCTGTCTGTCTCTCTGTCCTTTATGCAAGCGCAAACCGTTTGACCTAGAGCTACAAAATTTGGCACGGGAACCTCTTATGGGATGAAGAATGTCAACACAGAGTCGGTCAGCCTGTCTGTTTGTCTGTTTGTATTCCGGGCGGCAATGTGAAGCTCAAGATTATCATGACTGTGTTCTTTTCTATAGTTTTATTGACCAAATAATTGAACCGACAGTAATTGAGAGTTCAATTATTTGGTCAGGGGGGTTTTGGGGGATATCTGATCAGATTCAGAAATCTTGACACAATGTGAAGCTCAAAATTTTCACGGCTGCGTTCTTTTCTGTAGTTTAGCCTGTCTGTTTGTCTCTTTGTGAAATTTATCCCGGGTAGTAATGGTGGAAGGGTGGGGGTGGGGGAGAGGGGTGGTGGTAATGGGGAGGGGTGGGGGTGTTGGGGGAAGGGGTTAGCCCCCAAGTTGCATAAAGAGAGGTGAGGGGTTTTTGGGGGCATTTAGTTTACCTAACCGGGCTTTCAGTTGACCTAACCGGGCATTCAATTAACCCGGGCAACGCCGGGTACCTCACCTAGTATATAATAAAAATAACAGTGGACCCAGAACTGAGCCCTGTGGCACACCATGTTTGACGAGCGTTTTAGTTGAGCAAACCTTATTTACTGATACAAAATGATATCTATTGGACAAATAACTTTTAAACCAATCACTGATTGCTCCTCTAAAGCCGTAACAATATAATTTATTAAGTAGAATATTATGGTCTATTGCATCAAACGCCTTACTCAAATCCATATATATTGATATAATTATTTCTTTGTTCTCTTTAGCTATATTTGCAATTTCCATAAGATTTAAAAGAGCCATTTCCGTTGTTTTATTATTACGGAGGCCATATTGATTTGGAAATAATAAATTGTAGGATTCTAAATATCGCTGCATTCTACTTTTTACAATTTTTTCAAAATCTTTGCTGAACTTAGATAATGAACATACCGGCCTGTAATTTGTTGCTAGTGTAGGATCACCCCTTTTAAAAAGGGGTGTTATACAACCAGTTTTTAGCATTTATGGAAATATTCCTTTGAAAATACTTTGATTGATAATTTTAGCCAAAGTTACAGATATCTTATCTTTAACAAGTTTCAATATAGGTAGAGGAATGTTATGAATGTTATTTTTTGTATTTTTTAATTTCCCAATAATATTCCGGACCTCAGTAAAGGTAGCAGGAACAAAAGAAAATTAATTTAGTGGGTTGGGTGGCATATATTCTAGAGGTGAGTGATCATTATTTAGTAATTGTGAGCGAAGCTTATCCGCTATTGAAGTAAAATATGCATTTAAAAAGTCTGCAATAGCAGTATCATCAGCAGTGGTGGGCACCGTTAACCAAAAAGTTAACTTCGATAAAGATAATCCGTTAACCCCAATTTTTAACTCCGATAACGATAATCCCGATAATTTTACTACAAAGTTAACGGAAGTTAACGATAATCCGTTAACGATAACTATTTCTTTACTAACTTTTAAAAAAATCAAGGAAAAAAGCTTTAAAACCCATAGAAAATGTTTATTTATGCAAAATCCAACAATAAATAGGTATTTAACTGTATTTTTATCAAGTTTTGCAACTTTTTTGCTTAATAACTTTTTTTTTTATTTTTAATAAAAAATGTACTGATTACATGTTTTGAAACCCTTGTAACCACTAACCATTAACTAAATTTTAATTTACCAGAGAATTATTATGGCGGGAACTGAAAGGTAAAATTAAATTTTAGGCACATTTATTAAAGACTATGACACAATGTGCTGGTTGCCCTTCAGAAAGACCAACTTCTCAAAGTTAGGCCCAACTGCCAGTCTTGACCTCTTGGGCCTCAGGATGTCCTTGCCGAGAGAAAAGAGCCGTTCCACTGCGGCAGAGGACGGAATTGGCAGACTGAAGTTATGGCGATTTGAATTCATTCGCGGAGCGGTGATCTTCCGTGAATGACTCCTCGCAGTTAACGTGTTAACGGACTTTAACAGACTAAATATCGAGTTATCGGAAGTTAACTGGTCCGATAACGATAAATGGAAATTAACTTCCGTTAATAGTCCGTTAAAAAAAGTTAACTTCGTTAATTAACTGTTATCGGATTAACGCTTTAGTGCCCAACACTGATCATCAGTAATTTCTTTATTATCAACATTTCATTTCTTTATTGAATTTTTCTTAATTTGTTTTCCGAGAAGACTGTTTCTGGTTGTCCAAGTCTTTTTCATGTTTCCTTTATGTTTGGAAAATTGATTGTTATAATAGTTATATTTTGTAATTTTTATTATTTTAGTTAATTTGTTTCTGTATTGAGTATATTGTGTTTTAGGAATTTTGCTCTGTAATTGCAATTTGAATTATTTATCTGTTCTTTATTGAAGTGATAATTCCTGGAGTGATCCATGGATTTGCGACACATTTAACACATTTTCAGCATGTAGACTAAGAACTACAGTTCTACAGAACTACAGAAGGCTTCCGATTATCTGAGAAACATAACGTGCAAACAAGGGTTTAGCAATTCAGAAGATCGAAGATATTATGCACCTTTATTTTACTGATTCACTACATGAAAATTTAAAACACAAGAAAACGTCGAAATAAACAGAAACGAAATGCCTATTAGTCTATTAGATCTCAAATAATTTAATCAACGACAAAAACAGATATCGAAACAACAACTTTTACCCTGATATAAACTATAAAAAGAACATAGACAATAAATAGCCTATTTTCAACAACTTTTATCCATATGGAAATTAAGTTCATGACTCCAGAGGAGATTATTTCCAAAAGTAGATTTTCGGAAGGTATTACGAGACTCCTCCTAATGTCTCAACAGCAACCGGAGGCAAGGATAGTCAGCTTATTCTCCGGACGGTCCGAAGCCCGGATAAAGGGGGAGGGTTGGTGTCAGGAAGGGCATCCGGCCGTAAAAACCCACGCCACAACCAAATGAGATGAGTCAAGAACCAAGATGGAGGCGACTCACCTTAAACAGCGACCCCATATAAAAATGGGATTAATTATGCTGAGGAAGAAGAATTCATGGATTTGCGACACTTTTGGCCGAAACCCTTTTTCTCCTTAAAGGAAAGCAAATATTAAAAATATAGAATAAGGCGTCATAGAAGAACTGAAACATATGATCTGGGTCATTTATAGGTTCGTCACAGTCAAATCAAATATTTTCTGAGAATATTCTGTAATCAATAGTTGTTTTGTCCGCAACCTGAACAATGTCATTGAATATTGCGTAAGTAGGAAAATGATCAGTGATGTTAGTGGTTATAATTCCAGAATTTACGAGGGCATTGCTATTTACAAATATATTATCAATCGTAGATTCTATTATTCGATTGCCATAATTGAAGACTCGAGTGGGTTTGGTAATATTTTGACTAAGATAGAAAGAATTCATTAAGTTTAAAAATTTATGAGAGATTGCTTCAGATTGCAAATTGATGTTGAAGTCACCCGCAACTATGGCATTCGATTTATGGAAGTTGCATAACATGTTATCTAAGTGAATTAAAAAGCTATTGATATTAGTATTAGGAGGTCTATATATTGCATGGACAGAATATACAGGGTGGGCCGTAAGTTTCCATACATAGGAAAAATAAACATTTTTTTATGGACAACCATTTTTATTTATATAATATGCTCTACATGGTTGCCATTGTTTTGAAAACACATTTCAATACGTGTTCCCCACTGTTGATGAACACGCATTAGCACAGTTGACGTTATGCTTGTAATGGCGTTGGTGATACGTTCCTTTAGATGATTTATGTCTCGTATCTTTTCCTGATACACCATGGCCTTCAGTGCCCCCAAAGATAGAAATCAAGGGGGGGTGAGATCTGGGGATCTGGGAGGCCACTCCACAGGACCACGCCGACCAATCCAAGCATCCGGAAACTGCTGATCCAAATACCGACGCACGTATTTAAATTTTCCTATGTATGGAAACTTACGGCCCACCCTGTACATTAGTTTTGTCTTTTATATTAGCAATCAGGTTTTCATTGTCCCTATTACATAAAGAAAATACTTCGTTAGAGTCGTAAGTTTGATGCACATACACAGATATACCCCCATCACTCTGACCATCTCTTACAGTATGATAAGCAACGTAATTATCTATATTATACAGGTTTTTAATACTACTATTTAACCAGGTTTCCGTGAGAATTATAACACTAAATTTGACCGTAGAAGTTTTCAAAAGGGCCAATAAGCAGTTATAGTTCCTAAGTAAGCTTCGAATGTTTAGATTTAGCACTGAAAGATTTTTATAAATATCTTTTTGTAATACAAAGGCATTAAACTCATCCATCGATGAGACCATGCAATTGCCTACACCAGATTCCTGTTCTAGATTCTCTAAACTGGATACAGAATTTTTTGGTAATGAATTGAAATGATTAATATCGGCACATATACTACGAAAGTCTTTATCGATGAAAGCCATTTAACAGTAGTTCTCAAACAACTTCACTAAATACAGAATACGAAAATAAGGAGTTACCGACCAGTTGAGTCGAGAATGGGAAAGTCGACTGATGAGATTGTATGCGGAGTTATTCGCAGACCTCCTGTGTGCCGACTGTCGGCTGGCCTTTTCGTAGTTCTCATAGCTTCGAATGCTTTTTCACTAACAAGATGAACTCTTTTGACCGAAGTATTCCGCGTTGGAGGAGTCTCTCTTTCTTTAATAATTAACTTTGCTCCAAGGAAGTAGGCAACTTTCCCGAGTCTCCTCGCTTCTATGAGATTAGTGAGCTTTTCTTTACGAATTTTACGTGTTTCCTCACATACGACATCATTGACGAAGATTTTTTATCCTGAATTTCAGCTTTCTTCCGTTTTTTAGTATTAAATCTCTGAGTTTCATCCTCACATATTACTTTTATAGCTGAAGTGAGCGTCTTAGATTCAGTCGTGTCTTAACTCTAGAATTTGTCTTTTGTGGTGGAATTTGTTTTTTTTAATCTAAAAGCACTTTTGATCTTAATATTCCCCAAATTCAGTTTATCTTTTATTATGTCCTCCACCTTTTTCTTCGTTTCACCTTTTGTTTCTTTATTCATTTCAGATACCCTTATTATCATTAAGTTATTGGCACGTGAATTATCGTCTAAGCTGTTTAATTTATTCCTAATTGAATCGTGCTCGTTTTGTATCATCTCCATGCTAAGATTATTTTTAGCAAGCGAGTTTAGACTAGAGTTAAGATCCTTTATCTCATCGTGTTCAAACTGAATGCTCTTTTCGAGCTCTATATTTCTATATTTCAGTTTTGCATTGTCCCTCTTTAACAATTCGTTATTATGTTGCACAACTGTAATTACTTCCTCAAGGTCTTTGATTACACTATTACTTTTGTGTACTAAGTCAAAGAGGGAATTATACTTATTTGCTAGGTCCTTCATTTCAGATTTCAGGGCGTTTACCTGACCTTTGGAAGCCATTTTCAGCAATTTATGGGGTTAAAATTCACTCGTTCGTTCGTTCGTACGTTTAAAGGTCTCGCTCGTTCGTTGTTTGTATACCCGTTACTTCAAGGTCACTGCTTGCCACCTTGTAGGACTATAAAGGTAGTGCCGGATGTCGCTAGAAAATTTTGAAGATATATTTTATGTAATATTATTAGTTAAGTATTGCAGTTTATCCGATGACATTGTAACTGCGTAAGCTTGGCACATTCACAAATTTTAGTGGAGAAGTAACTATCCCAGTAATTATCCCATTCCACTACTCTCATCCTGTCCGCAAAGCTATCAAAACTAGCCCTACGAAAATCAGGGACTTCTATTACGTTACTATCCTTACTGTTTTCTATCAATAGCTTAAACGTAATAATTTGGTGATCACTACATGCCAAACTCTCACCTACTCCCAAACCTTCGACTATATTTTCGTCGTTCGTCACACTACGTCTAAAATATTGTCACCGCTTGTTGGTTCGGTAACCATCTGTCGTAAAAAATTATCTTCCATGAACTCAATCAGTCTCAAACCCTCATCATTATCAGTAAAAGTCTCGTAATTAACGTTAGGGAAGTTAAAGTATCCGACAATTATACTATCCCGATTATTAATAAAGTTACTAAGAAGTGTGTAAAATCTAGTATCGGTATCGAGGGGTTGAACGGGAGGTCTATAAACAACAACGAAATTAAAGCTAATACTACGCGCCCTAACTTCAACGCATATCGCATTAATTGCTGCCTGGAAATCTATCTTAACCTCGATAGTCCTAAGGGAATTATGAACGTACAACAAAGCGCCGCCACCAATCCTATGTCACCTATCATTAGTAAAAGATTTAGGAGCTATTGAAGAATAGGGACCCCAGCCTTCTTTAGTTAGGCTTATAAGGCTAACTAACGAAAATATCACGACCTAACCTAACCAATCGTTAGGTTAACTGTACGCCCTTGACGATTGGTTAGGTTAGGTCACGATATTTTCGTTAGTTAGCCTTATAAAGCTAACTAAAGAAGGCTGGGGTCCCTATTCTTCAGTAGCTCCAAAATTTAAAACCCGCTATATCAAGTTCCCCCAACAAGTCCCCGAGTTACGATATTTAACCACGTTTCGGTTATAACAACTATATCGTAATTCCCGGAATAAATTTTCGCCTTAAATTCGTTCAATTTATTTCTAATACTACGCGCGTTACAATAAAAGACGTTTAAATTATTTTTTACCGCGGATCGGCGTTTTAAACTATTTTTCACGTCAAACCGGCGTTTACCGGACCCACAACGTTTAAAGAGGGCTTCGACCTATACAGCTTTCGAACGTTCTCACCGATTAATCTACCTTTCCTAGCATTCCCTATTTCATTGAAATGCACTCCATCTTTTATAAAAAGGTTAGGATCACTAAATTCTGACCACAGCTTTACGAAGGGTACATTTTCATGAGCACAAATCTCTTCTAGCTTAGTGTTCAAAAATATTGTTTTTGACGTAATCTTAAGACCTAAACCGTGTCTGACCTGTCTGATTGCCTTCAGGGACCTAATTAACCCACTGTATCTCTCCAAATGGTCAGGTACTCTCGCATCGGGCCTATACGAGTCGTTGCCCCCTACCATCGTCAACAACATCGAGTGACTGAGGGCAACATCAATCCTATCTACTTCGTCTCTAATTCTGTCAACCCTGTCCCTGTTGATCCTGTTTCCGCTTCATGTTGGATCAGTCAGACTAATAAGCGCACAACATATGGGTCAAGAATCAAGAGAGTGTTTTTAAATATGGCTTCCATGCAATGAACTTTTTATATATGTGCGCCTCAGTGGTGTAGTGGTTAGCGTCGCTGACTATGAATCCATCGGCCCCGGGATCGAAACCCGGTGACGGTAGGCGGCGCGCATCAAAACGCAGCTGTTCATCCTTACACACAATAAAGAAATTGGTTGGTAGATAAATGGGTAGCCTAGTGGCTAAAAATGCTGGGCTGTTGGTGGGGCGTGTTTCGGATTCCACATTAAACGGTAGATCTAAGGTGGAGTGACAAGCTTGACTTTCGTCAGAATGAACAATTCGGGAGGAACAAAACCAAGGTTATATATATATATATATATATAGTGCACTCATAAGTATTCGTACAGAGAAACATTTCAATTATATTCTTTTTTATGTTTTGTACCATGAGTAAGGTAGTTATGAAACGTTTACCATTCGTTTGGAAAAATTTAACAAATAAAAAAATTTAGTTTAAATCAAACATAGAAACATGAAAGAATTTGAGGAAAATGAAAAAGTTAAAATGTGAAAAGTACAGAAGTTAGAGCAATGAGCCACATCCGTTGACCTGAGCCTTGTGCCAGTTTCTGGCTCTCCTCACTGATTATTATTGAACATAAGTACAAACAGGATGACGAGAGAGAGAGAGAGAGAGAGAGAGAATGTTCCTATATGTTTACAATTATCAAAATCAGTATGAACATAGTACAAGGGATTAACGATTTTGAAGGCTTTTTTAATCGGTTCTCATTTTATTGATGTTATCACATAACTGTTCAGAGCAATTAATTATTTGTAGGTCTATAGACAACTACTGGTATCATTACATCGGGTCCGGACAAAATCCCCCGAGGACAAAAGCCCCCTGGACAAATTGCTGGGTAGGGCAAATCAAGGGGTCACATCTAATCTGAAAAGATCAGAAGATATTTAGGTGAAATAACCAATATTAACCTGTTATGTTAATTGAATGCCCAGTTAGGTCAACTGAATGCCCAGTTAGGTCAACTGAATGCCCGGTTAGGTCAACTGTACGCCCTTGATGATTGGTTAGGTTAAGTTGTGATATTTTTCGTTAGTTTAAACGAAAATGACGAGCGCCAAAATACATAAACTATAAACAAACTAAACTATAAACTATAAATTATAAACATAAACTGTAAATAATAAAGAATAAAAATAATGATTAAAAAAATTCTTCTTATTATTTTTCCTAGGGGACTTTTGTCCTACATTCATCATAACATAGGAAGGTTTATAATTTGTGTTTTGGGTAGTTCCATATTTAATTTTTTATTAGCATTTCTGCAATGTTTATCACATTATCGCATATGTATACCACATTACCCTTTTCGTCTTTATATATATATATATATATATATATATATATATATATAATATTTGGTGTACATTATAATTAAAGCTATTCAGCAATAGATCTTTGTAAATATATTTCTAGGCTTAAGGAAAAAATTAAGCCAATCAGAGTGGATCTTTCATCAAAAAGAGAAACCCCACCAATCAAAGGGTTTTTTACATTTTCATTACGGTGTTTAAGCTAGTTCAAACTAGGCAATCTAGACAAACGAATAAAAAGGTTTCTTGATCAAAAAGAATTCTATTTCCTTCATTCTCTCTCTCTCTCTCTCTCTCTCTCTCTCTTCAAATCTCTATTTATCTCTTTCTTTATCTTTTCTTCTTATTTTTTAGAACTTAATTTCAAACGCAATATTAAAATAAATTTTTATACGATAGCTTTAAAGTGAAATCAAAATGGTTGAATTGAAGCATAAATAGCGTAAGCCATTCTATATGCGATATAGGAAAATAGAACTAATTTACACTACTAAAACGTTATATTATAGTTTACTTAATCGTTTCATTCAATATTATAAATTAGTTGTTAGTGATACGAACATTTAACGTTGTGTATAATGAAATTTATTTATTTTAAATGTTTATATTCATGCAGTCGACCCCGAGCCCCACTCCATATTGGTGTCGTAGGCTATACTAAGCCTAAAGCCCACATTGCGATAAAGATCATAATTACATCTATTTCAACTGTGATTTAAGCCTATTGACAGCTTCTATTTAACTAACATAAAGGAGTATTGCAAATTAAAACAACTTTTTATTCTGAAATAAATTTTTAAATGCGATGATACATTTCATAGATCAAATTTGTAATTTCAAAAGTTCTTTTTAGATGTAACTCAAAGACAGCTTTTATCGAGTCCACTTAATTAATTGGAACAAGAAAGTATCACGAGAGATTCAAAAAATTTTCTAAGCACTATATATATATATATATATATATATATATACATATACACACGAGTTGTATATATTGAAATTGGAAAAAAGCCTAGACTAGCACAGGAAGAAAGACTACCTTTGATCTAATAAGCTGATGGACTTACAAGTGACCGGTCAAAGTGAAGAAATATGTGCGAAAAGGGAATATTAGAGTAGGACTGTGTACAAAAAAGGGCAGTTCGCACTTGCAACACCCACTGTGTGTGTGTGTGTGTGCACACGAAGTCGGTCAATTTGACCGCTGCGTCAAATTGACCACCTTGGCCGCTCTAGTGTTAATGCATAGTATATTGATAGAAAAAATACAATAATTATTAAAATAATAGGATCACCTGAAGATCAGGGCCCCCAGCCTTCGTTAGTTAGCTTTATAAGGCTAACTAACGAAAATATCACGACTTAACCTACCAGTCGTTAGGTCAGCTGTACGCCCTTGAAGATTGGTTAGGTTAAGTCATGATATTTTCGTTAGTTAGCCTTATAAGGTTAACTAAAGAAGGCTGGGGCCCTGATCGTCAGGTGATCTAAATAATAATGGATCTGATTCTGTCTGTCTACCTTTGGAAAAAGTCGCAGTAAATAATTTCATATCGAAGATTTTTGTAAAAAAATTATTAAGGCAGCGAAAGCTTAATATTTACTTTAAGTTCACGAGGAAGTTAGATGTTAAATGTAGCTTCACAAACGTGGATGGAATTTTTTAGAAGCGTCCACAGACTACTTAAGATGGTGGTGATTATTAGAATGAGGTGTTGTTGTTGGTTAGCCGATCAGCCCACCCTGATCGAGCAAGCCAGCGCGGCAACGCAGGTAACCGATCGCCCTCTCCGGAGTGGACCAGAGGTTCAGCGCACTAGTGATGTTGTGTTGTGTTCTATGTTGTGCTACAGCGGTACAGTCTGTCATAATGTGTTCAATTGTTTGTGGTGTGTCCTGGCACAGGTGGCAGGTGTTGTCTGTGGAGTTGTCTAGTCTGTGTTTATATGTCTGTAAGTTGGGGTGATGTCCACATCGGAATCGTGCTAAGTTAACTCGATCCGATCTGCTCAGGCTGGTCTCTGACCTGTCAATGGGTGGCGGCTTCGCACCTAGGACCGCATTCGGACCGAGTCGTGTTAGTGCTTTGTGGGTTAGGCGTGTGTGTGTGTGTGTGTGTGTGTGTGTGTGTGTGTGGTGTGTGTGTGTTCTGTACTGTGTGATGTTTGTGGAGTATTTGGTTATAATGTCTCTCTGGTGTTACCTTAATGGTGCGAGGTGTTGGTGCATGATTGTACATGTAGTGGCAAGGGTGTTGTGGGTTAGTTGTCGCTGCTGCCATGAATTGTGTTCCCCTCATGTCTAAATGTTCCCTAACTTTCAGGATTTTTGTTTCTGTGTGCAGGTGTTCTATTGGTGTTGTTTGAGTACATCCTGTAATGATACGAAGTGCGTTGTTTTGTATTGTCTGTAAAGTGTTTATGTGTGTGTTTGAGATAATGGGTGCCCAGCATGGGCTAGCATAGTCCATAACTGAGCGAATATATTGTTTGTATATGAGTGATGTTGTTTCCTGCTGGCGTCCAAAGTTTGTGCCTGTTAGTACGTGCCTTGACGTACATTTGTTTTTAATGTCCTGAATGTGGTTTGCAAAAGATAATGATGTGTCGTATGTGACCCCAAGTATTTTGGTCCTGTGAGTGTATGGAATGTTGATGTTGTTTAGTGTAAGCTGTGGAGTTATTTGGTGTTCTTTTGTGTTGCTTGTTAGCAAGGTGATGGTTGATTTTGTGGGCGCTACTTTGAGTCTATTGTGTGTGAGGCAGTCTTGTATACTGTTTATGTATGTTTGTAGGTTATTTGTAGCGGTGTCGATGTTGTTGTGGGTAGATGTTAGAGTGATGTCATCTGCAAATGATGATAAGGTAAGCTTGTTATCTATGGGTGTTGGAATGTCATGCATGTATAAGTTGAACAGTGTTGGTGAGAGAACAGAGCCTTGAGGGACCCCGTTCAGAAAAAGCTTGTTTTTGGATGACTTGCCATTAAATGTGACATGTGAGTATCTTCCTGAAAGATAGTTTCTCAGCCACCTTTTGGTGTTATTGTGCATGTTTGTGTTGAGTATTTTGTTTATGAGAGGGAAGCGTAGGATAGCATCAAATGCTTTACTAATGTCTATTGTTGCTAATGGTGTACGTTGAGCTGGTCGTCTGGAGTTGATGCCATCCATGATGTGCTGCGTGAGGTTAGTGAGTAATGTCGTGGTTGAGTGATGAGATCTGAATTCATGTTGAGTAGGCGATAGTGGTATGTGTAGGTTGGTGGTTTGTAAGATTAGTCGTTCTGTTACTTTGGAAGGTGTGCACAGTAAAGTAATGGTTCTATAGGAAGCTGGTTCTGTTCGATTTTTGTTTGGTTTGAGTAGTGTAATGATGTTACCTTGTTTCCATATGTTAGGAATAATACAGTGTTGGTATGAATATGTGCTGATGTTTGTGAGAGCTAGTATTCCCTTTGGGCCCAAGTGTTTAAGGTGTATGTTAGGTACGTTGTCTGGTCCAGTAGCCTTCGAATTCTTAATGTTTTTGATGATCTTGGTGGTCTGGTCTATATTGAAGGGTGTAATGGTCGTGTTGAGTTTGTAGCTTTTCTTTTGTCTGTCTGCGTGTTTCTGGTTGTTGTCTCTGTTTAGGTGACTTATCTTTGCGTAGTGATAAACTAGAATGTTAGCTTGTGTATATGTTGGGCTATTATTTTGGCTGCGACAGATAGCCGCGTGTGAGGTGTGAATGCCGCTGTTAGAGTGGGTAATGCTGTTTATAGTCTTGTATAGCCTGGATGTATCTGTGGAGTGGTTTAGTGTTGTTATGAATTCCCTAAAGGTTTCTGTTTGTTTTTCTTTAAGTTTGTTGTTTATTTCTGTGTTGAGCTGTTTTATGGCTTCTGTGTGTTTTGTTTTTCTTTAAGTTTGTTGTTTATTTCTGTGCTGAGCTGTTTTATGGCTTCTGTGTGTGGTGTTTGTGTGTTATGTTTGAGGTTGTTATGTTGCCTTATGAGGTGGGCTATTTCTCTAGTGTAATTTGGGTTGTATTTTCTAATGTTGCCCTTGGGTATGTATTTGTTTGCATTATTGATGATCTGATTGAACGTCGTGAGTGTTGTATTGATGTTTATGATGGGTGTGCTGTTTAATGTGGTGAATTGTTCTTCAGTCTGTATTTTGAACTGTTCCCAATCAGCTTTCTTGTAATTTCTGTAAGTGTGCCTAAGGCTGTTGGGGCAGAGTGTAGAACGTGTTGTAATGATGATGGGCAGGTGGTCTGATGACAGTTGTTTTTCTGTTCTCCAGTGTGTATGTGTTGCTAGTGAGGGGGAACAGAACGTTATGTCTGGGGAGGAGTTTGAGTATCTTGCTTGATGAGGTATGTGTGTGTATGTTCTGTGTTGTTGAGAATGAAGAGGCTGTTTAGTTGTGTGACTATATCGGCGCCTATGGTGTTGTTTTGGCTGTGCAGGTACCAACTAGTGTCTTTAGCGTTGAAGTCTCCTCCTAAGATGACATTAGTGAGAGAGGCCAGATTGTGTAACTGTGGATTGTAATTGGCTGGCACCTGAGGTGAACTATCTGGTGGGATGTAAATGTTGATGAGTGTGGTGTTGTGTTTTGCGCGTGTTTTAATGTTAACTGCCTGTATTTCTATCGTGTTATCTGCTTGGATTGTGTTTGTAATGTTTTGGGTGGTATTATTGTGGGTTGGGTACGATTCGATGTGGCCGACTCGATGCGACCCAACTCGATGTGGCCGACTCGATGTCAGGACAACTCGATGTGATATCCCTAAGGGATATTTTCGTTAGTTTTAACGAAAATATCACAACTTAACCTAACCAATCGTCAAGGGCGTACAGTTGACCTAACCGGGCATTCAGTTAACCTACATTAAATATATAAAGAAAATGAAATCGACTTGGCCTGGCATCGACTTGGCTTGACATCGAGTTGTCCTGACATCGAGTCGGCCACATCGAGTTGGGTCGCATCGAGTCGGCCACGTCGAATTGTCCCTGCCCCATTATTGTAGCTAATGCTTTTACGTAAGTGCTGAGTCCATCCCCGTGACCCCCAATACGATCTTGACGGATCGCCGTGAAGTCAGAGATGGTGGGTGTTTTGTGTGTGCGTTTTAGTTTTGTTTCTTGTATAAGTTCTATGTGAATGTTTTGTTTGTGTATGAATTCCCTAAGCTGCATGATTTTGTTTGTTTGTTTGTGAGGCCATCTATGTTGTGCTGTAATATGTTAATATTATGCTTCGGTATGTGTCTCATGGTGCTATTGTGTCTATGTCTTTGTGTATGGTGACATGTGTAAGTCGTAGTGGGGCCTGGATTAGTCTTAATGTCGCCGGAGAGTAAGAGTAGTCCGGGGAGCACGTCCGGCACGCAATTGCTCCCCGTAAATGAAAAAATAGGACGCTGGTATAGGTCCGGCCCCGGGAGCCGATCGGCACTCTAACCGTGCCACGCAACAGGCCGTCGACTGCCAGTCTGGCCAACTGTAGACAGCCCGCTGCACGGAGATTTCAGGAAGTTTGGCCACCAGCGCGTTGATGTCTTCGGTTTGACGTCGCCTCTTCTTCGCGTTGACGTTCCACGTTTTTTCGTTGACGTTGACGCGCTGGAGGATACAGCCACTGCTAGAAGCTTCGTCGTCAGCTGCTAACTTTTGGTTTTATTGTGTGTACATTCACTTATTACTGTGAATCTATTAAAAGAACATTCTCTGTTATTTTGTGCTTATTCTTCGTCTGCAATTTTATGTTGCTCCCTTTGTTGGAGTTCTGAAGATGTATTGCCCGCCTGTCTGCTAAATTGCTCTAATATGGACTCTGTTTCTTCTATTTCTTCTTCCCTTAATTTACACTAGAAATATGTCTAAAATCCAATACAGAAATCTTCTTGGGAAGAATTTACACATGATCTTCGTACACGCAACAGAGAATAGCAGTTGTAAATTATCTGTTTTCATATAGAATGAGGTGTTGATGTTAAATGTATGTTAGAGTTCATGTTTATGTTAGAATAAGGAGATACAATTATTTGAAACAGGAATTTTTTTTCCATTTCCTTTTTCCTGTTTGTGTAAACAGTTGTCTGGAATTAGATGGGGTCGCAGACCCCCAATTACTGGGACCGAAGGCCCCAGCACCGCAGATCTAGCTAAATCTTTAGCTAGTAATTAAAATAACTGAAATCCTATTTCTCCATTAACCAAAAGATGTTGGTCGAAGGCAATAATAATATATAATAATAATAATAATAACTAGACTGCACTCGAGCGAGATGCTAATCGACGCCTTTGTGGCTCTAGTGGTCACAAGACTACTAGGTTACCCAATACCCGCCCACCCACCCACACAAAATCCGCAGTGAACGCCCTATCTCCGACACCTTCTGATCGGCATCGATAATAATAATAATAATAATAATAATAATATCTGTCGATTCGCTATATGCTCACATGTGCAGTGAACCATTCTTTCTCCAAACCGATTTTGAATCAGATAGCTAATGGATTTTTCCTGCAGTAGAAAAATGGGTCAATCACGCAAATGGAGGGAATTATTTCTGAAGCAAAATTTTAACTGACCTTCAATAACAACACAACACACATGACAGCATTTTGTGGCCGTCCGCCCGCATGGTTTTCCGCCTGAATACTATGCAGTGAAGATTTTCTCGAAAAGCAAGAGTCTTTAGGAGCTTCTAAATTCTTTGGTGAGGCGCAAACGTGCGTGGTAAACACAATTTTCTTCATGGACGAATCAATGCAAGTTTTTTAGCGCAATAAAACGTGCGTACTAAAAAGAAACACGTTCGTCATTCTCAGTTCTCGGTGGAACTGGAGATACGCGACTGGAGACACCAGTATTTGTATCCTGATGAACGGTTTTCAAATTAATTAATGCGAACTGATGTAAACCTACAAGTTCCGGAAAAAAGTACGCAAATTTTTTTTTAAGTCCCGAAATTAATAATTACCTACATTTTTAAAACCAAGTTTTCGCTGAATCTATTTCCGCAGCTGCAACTATTTTAAGGATTTTTAAGGCAGACAACTTTCCCTTTTTTGGGCTTTCATATATATATATATATATATATATATATATATATATTATTATATATATTTTTTTTTTGTTTCAAAGTATGACCGCTCATGGCCAACAAAAGAAAGGTGGATAGCAGAGCGAACACAGGACGAAGACTATGGAACAGCTAACGGAAATGAACAATAGACGGGGAGGAGGAGGAGGAGGAGGAGGAGGAGGAGTGGAGGGAAAAAAAAAATCATAGCGGAGTCACAGCCGGTAAAGAAGTCGGGAGCGAAAGAGGAAGGAGAACAACCCGGTTATCGAAAAGTAGGGACCTTCAGATAGAATAGCGCCAAGTCTATCACAAGGCCCGACGCTCTCCAAAAAGGGAAAATACAGAGTAAAGCGGACACTCCACCAGGAGGTGGGCAACTGTAAGGAAAACGTTACAATTGGAACATCGGGGCACCCGATCCCCGGCCATCAAATAGCCATGGGTCAGGTGGGTGTGGCCAATACGGAGGCGGGCCAGAGCCACCTCCTTATGGCGCGACCGATGGAAGGAAGAGGCCCAACATCCCAATTTGGGTTTAATCTTGCAAAGTTTGTTATCTGTAGCGCCATCCCAGCGACTCTGCCACCGGGAGCGCAAAAACCTACGGAAGCCAGGGATATAATAGGAAAAGGGGAGGGACACGGGTGAAACCTGTAGTCGGCACGCGGAACGGGCAGCTCGATCGGCAGCCTCATTTCCAGCCACGTTAACATGTGCAGGGACCCAGCAAAATACCACCTCCATGCAACCAAAAGCGACAAGGATATGACACAGTAGCTGGATTCGTCGGACCAGTGGGTGGACAGGGTCAAAACACTCCAGGCCATCCAGGGCACTGCGGGAATCCGAATAGATGACAAACGACCCATCCGGATGCTCCCGCACCACCTCCAGAGCGCTCAGAATGGCATAGAGCTCCGCCGTGAAAACGGAAACCTCATCAGGGAGACGGGTACATCGGGGAGCAAGGGCAGACGACTGGGGAACAGCCGCGGCCCCAACGCCCCCGGACGACCTCGAGCCATCTGTGAAGACCGCAACACATGCAGAGTGACACGCTGCATGCTGAAGGAACATAAACCGAAGCAAGGCAGAGTCAGAATCAGCTCTGCGAACGGGGCGCAACGCCCTACAGCACGCAACAGGGGTGCTCTCCCAAGGTGCAACACCCCTGAAAGAGACAGGTATAACGGATGGAGGAGTGCCCATACCATCAAGAAGGGAGGTCACCGTGTCGGTGAAATACCAACCCCCATCCCGGCAGAACGCCCTCTCAACCACCTGGAACAGAGGAGAGTTGGGAAGACGGAGAATCCGGAGATAGTGCTTGGCAATGAGGAACGACCTCCGATCCTCCAAGGGAGGGATGTCGCACTCAACCTGCAGGCTATCAACCGGAGAGGAGCGGAAGGCGCCAGATGACATGCGCAGTCCTCTAGAGAGGACCGGATCCAGTATCCGAAGGGCCGTACGGGAGGCAGAACCATACACCACACTCCCATAATCTAATTTTGACTGTACCAGGGACACGTACAATCGGAGGAGTGTCCGCCTATCCGCGCCCCATGTAGTATGCGACAGATGTCCCAGCAAATCCAGGGTACGTCTTGTAGACTCGCGCAGCCGACGAAGGTGGGGAACCCAGCTCAAACGGCTGTCGAAAACCATACCCAGGAAACGCACTGACTGAACGAGGGCCAGAGGCTGACCCCCGATTGTAAGATTAAAGGTCGGGACGGCGCCGGATCCCCGTCTCCTCGACGGAAGGAAGGCCACACACGAAGTCTTCGGGGAAGACAGCGTAAGGCCCACCGACGACGCCCAGCGTTGGACTTGCCTCTCCACGAGGGGGGGACTCGTCCCCGCGGCATAGACAGCCAGATCGTCGGCGTAGATGGAACATCGCACCGAGGGCGGAAGGGCTCCCGGTAGCGCAGACATGACCAGATTGAAGCAGGAGACGCTCAAGACACACCCCTGGGGCACCCCCTGCTCCTGAACATACAGGTCAGATAGGGCCGCCCCATTACGGACGCGGAAAGTGCGACGGCAGAGGAAGTTACGAAGAAATATGGGCAAAAAGCCCACAAAACCAAGAGACTTCAAACGGTCCATGACAACTCCCCGACGGGTCGTGTGATAGGCCTTTTGGACATCGAAAAAGACGGCCAGAACAAGATTCCGGCGGGAAAAGGCCCCCCCGTACATCATGACCAAGGAGGAGAAGGGGGTCCAGAGTACCCCGAAATCGATGAAAGCCATACTGGGTCGGGGGGGGGGGGGGTATAACCCAAGCGACTCCAGTGTAAAGGAAAGTCGGACGGCCACCATCTTTTCAAGCAGCTTGCATAAGCAGCTCGTCAAGGCAATAGGCCGATAGCCCGCCACCTCCGCCGGATCCTTCCCCGGCTTAGGTATCGGGACCACAATCGCCTCCCTCCAACGGGAAGGGAACGACCCCTCAACCCACACCCGGTTGAAAAGATCCAGCAAGAAGTGTAGGGCCATCGGGTGCAGATTCCAAATAAAGTCATACGGAATGTCATCAGGGCCAGGGGCGGAAGAACGACGGGTTGCCAAGGCAGCCCAAAGTTCCCGCATCGTAAAGAGACGGTTATAGGGCTCGTTCCCAGGCGGCGGGAACGTAACATCCGACAAAGGACGATCCGCAGCTGAAGGCGAACGGGAAACCGCAGCAAAAGCACCGGCCAGCCGATCGGCTACAGCAGCAGGATCCGAAAGGAAGCCGTCCCCGTCCCGAAGAACAGGGCGACTAGCAGGGACCGGCTTCCCCTCGATACTACGTACCTTCCGCCACACAGCAGCAGAAGGGGTAGCCGAGGAAATGCCGGACACAAAAGCACGCCAAGAGGCCCGACGGGCCAACTTCAGAGTCAGGCGGGCGAAAGCCTTCGCCCGCCGCATCTCAATCAAGTGGTCCGCGCGCCGGGTGCGGTGGAAGCGGCGCGTCGCCCTCTTCCTCTCGCACACCGCCTGGTGCATGCTGGAGTCCACCACGGGACGCTACGCGTCCGCGGGTTACCGGAAGATCGAGGAATACAGTCCTCCGCGATGCCCATCACCACCCGCTCGAAGAACTCCAAGCTCTCATCTACAGAGCCAAAGCTCAACACCGAACGGGCAATGACGGAACGAGCTCTGAAGGATGGCCAGTCAGCCCGCGCAAGGCACCACCTCGGTCGAGACGAGACACCCGGCTGCGGTCCGACCGGCTCAAGACAGACTGGGTAATGATCACTGCCATAAGAGTCCCCCAACACCTTCCACGAAA
The DNA here is from genome assembly GCA_023014485.1 of Bathynomus jamesi. Classification (NCBI taxonomy): domain Eukaryota; kingdom Metazoa; phylum Arthropoda; class Malacostraca; order Isopoda; family Cirolanidae; genus Bathynomus; species Bathynomus jamesi. Next base: position 606,474 of record JAJOZX010000031.1, read on the forward strand.
AATCGAGTAAGGCATCGAGGGACACTAAGGAGAGATCAATACAGGTAGAGGAACCCGTGGGTTCGTGGAAGTAGGTAGGTTCACCGGAATTGAGGCACGCAAAGGAAAGTTCCTCCATTAAGGAGAGCAACATACCAGCAACATTAGTCGACCGGACATCTCCCCAAGCCGGGTCGCGACTGTTAAAGTCCCCGAGGAGGAGAAACGGTCGAGGCAGTTGCAACACCAACTCGCGAACCGCGTCGCGAGAAGGAGGGTCATGAGGAGGAATATAAATCGAGCAGGCAGTGACCTGGCGATCTAAAAAGAGCCGCACAGCCACAGCCTGCAAGGAAGTGCGAAGAGGCACACCTCGCGAGGGCAACGAATGATGCACATAAATCACCGCACCCCACCGGCGTGTGTGCTCATCCGGGGTGCAAGGGAAACCAACATAGCCAGAGAGACGAGGGAGTCCCCGCGCAGCCAGGATAGTCTCCTGGAGACAAACACAGGAAGGCCGCTCGCTCTCCAGCAGGGAGGCAAGGTTCTCCCAGTTAGCTAAAAGCCCCCTACAGTTCCAATGCAAAGTGGAACTGTAAGGGGAAGTGGCATTATAAGAGGCAGAGAAAACAGAGAAATAGCCACGGAACGAAGCTGAGCAGCAAACTCAACGGTCCGTAACCAGGGACGGAATCGGCTTCCCCGACTCACCCCGAACGGGGGGGTAGGGGCCACCGACCCCGCAGCTGCTTCACCCGTAGTAGAACGAGAGGTGGAGAGTGGAACAGGGAGTTCAGAGGGGGGCTCCCCTGAGGGGGGGAGAGACGAGACTGGCCCAGCCGAAACCCCCGACTCCTCACCAGAGGGGGGCTGGGGAGAACCAGATGTTCGAGGGCTCGTCACATCAGACAAGTACTGACGGGGGGGGGAGGAAAGGTCCACCACAGGTGGGAGAGGTAGATCCAGGAGAGAGACCAGACCACTCTCAGCAGGAGCCGAAGGGAGAGAGACTCCATGAAGAAGGGCCAGGCTCCTCTCGACTGGGTCCACCATGGGAACAGAGTCAGTAATCGAGGGTGTCATGGGGCGGTGTACCTCAACCGACACCCGGACACTAGTTGGGGCACCGGGAGGTGACGCCTCACCAGCCCTCCGTATAGGGGGGGGAGTCCCGAGCGGATCAGGAGCGGCGCGCCGCTTCCCCTCCGGTGAAGAAGGGGAAGCAGGGCGAGCAGCGGTCATGATCGGGTCTGGAGGACTCCGACTCCGACCACGGCGACGCTTCCCCCTTCCCTTTGGGGCATCACCTTCCCCACCCGAGAGACGAGTAGGCAAGGATCCAGACCCCAAGGCCGGAGAGGGAGAAGGGGCATTTGTAGGCAGGGAATCAAATGGGATGTCTGAAAGTGAGGCAGAGGGACAAGAAGGTCCCGCGGCGCCAGGAGGACCACCAACCCCCGGAACTTCCAGGGGGGGCACCACTCCGGTAGACGCCGGGGTAGCACGGGAGGGGTCAGAGGACCCGCCAGGGCCAAGAGCCGCAGCATAGGACAACCCCCGAGCAGTTCGAGCACCGCGGGGTCTTCGTGCACGGGGTAGGGTGCGCAGGCCCACCGCAGCGGACACAGCTTACCCTCACGGCTGCACGCAGAGCTAACATGTCCGAACCGGTTGCAGCCAAAGCAGCGAACCGGGTCAGGCACATACGGTCGCACCGAAAACTCACACGACCGGCGATCACCCACGCCCCAGAATACCTGGGACGGAGGCACAAGGGAGTCAAAGGTCAGGAGCAGACGAGCGGACGGGGTAAGAGCACCATCCCGGCGCGACGAAAAGCGGAAGACCTTCGTTACCCCCTGGGGGGGGCAAGATCCTCCTGCAACTCGCCAACCGGGATTGACAGCAGACGGGAAGCGAAAATGGTGCCCTGACAACTATTCAATTGCGGATGGGGAGTCACAGAAACTCTGCAACCCAAAACATCCTGCAACTGTAGAAGGGACTCAGTCACCCCCGAAGAACGGGACTTCAGAAGAAGAGACCCATCCTTCAGAGGGCGGATATCATAACGACAGGGAACCCCCACCGTCTTAAGACGCTGAAACACCCGTTCCGAGTTGCCCGGAAGGGAGCCAGCGGAAGGGCGGAGAACAAGGAACCTGTCCACCGGACAGAAATTGACAGCAGGGACAGGTCCATGTGTAACGGTAACCGAGAGTGGGCGAGAGAACGAGAATGAGAGAAGGGGTAGATTCTGTACTGTCCTAGCTGCAGTGGGACAAAGGGCCATGAAAACGAACGTGGAAAATACTCTGAGAATACGAGAATCAAAACTCTTTAACATGCTGCCGAAAGAACTGAGGAACCTCAAGCACATCACCCTAAATACATTCACGAACCAAATGGACAGGTTCCAGCGCAAAGTCCCTGACTAGTGACCCGCCATGCGTAGCTGGCTATAAGGGCAGGATGACAGTAGAAAGGAACTCTCCTCCATCAAATCCCCCAAATAAGGGGGGATGCTGCAGAAGAGTCGACCGCAAGCCGATCCTGAACCATAGTTAGAACAAAGCTAAAGTAAACTAAAGCAAGTGCGTTTATATATTCAAGGTTACAAGCACTGTAATATTGTAAGGACTGTAATATTTATTTTCATGAATAAAAAGCTACCATTCATTGATTCTCAGATGGCCAGAGCAGTGTTAGTACTATATCTTGTGATGATTATAATGAACAACAGAGAGACTGCTGACTTCGATACACGAAAATATCAGCTTTTCTTCTTTTCAATCTCTTGAAACAAATAAAATTACCCACAGAGTAAAAATACGATAAATAAAATTCCTTAAAAATTTAAATAATTTAAATAAAATGAGCTTTTTGGAGACTTCTCTATTTTCAATACAACAAATTATAATAAAAGGATCTTACCACATTCTTTTTAAAGTAATTAAAAATACCCACTCCAAAAAATACCTTTATAACTGAAAATGCAAATTCTGGAGAGACTGATTAATTTTTACTCGTTCCATTTTAGTTGGTTGTTATTTTATGAAAATAGAAAGGCGTTCAGGTTTTTGAATTGTCAATTGACTTTATATAAAAATAGAAAAAATTGTTTGTTTTAAATATTCCAATGCTTGCTAGCTACTTTTAGAATACACGCCGGTCTGCGTAGTTTTCAGTTTAATAACTTTCCTCAATGATCATACAAAACTTAGCAAATAAGATTGACAATTGTAATGACGGATATAAAGTTTTTACAAACAGAAGCATATAATATATAGAAGATCAGGATACAATTTCAGTTTCAATTTTCAATTTTATTGTTTTATGTTTTATGAACTGTAAAAATTTGAAATAAAAATACATTTTTCTTGTGTAGTTTTATCTACTAATTTAAAAAATCACATTCTTTTCTTGGAGAAACGAAAAAAATTATAATTTGCGTTCAAAGTATGATACTAATCAAAGCGTAGCATACGCTATTTTTACGTACCTAGGCAAGTTAGGCGTAAGATTTGTTGTCCGCCAGCGCCTCGGCTAGACAAATTCCGGTTAAGGAAGTAGTATGACCGCAAAATGGATGAGTGCAATGCAATTGCAAATGTTGCATAATGTTGTAAGAGTGCCACCCCAACCCCCTTTGTTGCAAGGCACCCCATAGTGTCAACCTCCACCCCCTTTGTTGCAAAGCACCCCTAAAAGGGGGTTGCAACAAGGGGTTATGCAAATTGGAGGCGGAGTTATCCCCCAAGCTGCAATGAACCCCCCCAAGGGGGAGAAACCTAAGAGAGAGAAAGGAAGAGAGGATAGGTGTTCGCCTGGCAGGAGCCAGGCGCATATGAAGACTTCAGCTGAGCGGCCGTTGTCTTGTAGGACCCCTAATCAGGCAGTTGACATCATCAACCAGTGCCTCCGGGCATCATCAGCCAGTGCCCCGGGCACCAGCAGCCAGTTAGCACAGTGTACACACCCACACAGTGTACATACCCATTACGTTTATGTGCGCGCGCGTTAAAAGGAGGTGGGTTCGAGACCCGGTGCGGCCTTCCACGGTTGCTACCCAGGAAGGCCTAATGACCATAAAAAAGAGAAAAAAATTGGGTTCGAGAACCGGCGCGGCCTTCCACGGTTGCTACTCAGGGAGGCCTAATGACCAGAAAAAATAATAAAAAGAAAAAATTGGGTTCGATACCCGGCGCGGCCTTCCACGGTTGCTACCCAGAGAGGCCTAATGACCAGAAAAAGAAAAAGAAAAAAGAATTGGGTTCGAGACCCGGCGCGGCCTTCCACGGTTGCTACCCAGGGAGGCCTAATGATCAGAAAAAAAATAAAAAAAATAAAAAAATTGTGTTCGAGACCCGGCGTGTTAAATTCTAAGGTGGGGTGTAAAACTTCGAGCAATTCGGACGGAAAAAAATTGGGTTCGAACCCCGGCGCGGCTGATAGGGCGACCTAATGATCCATGTTAAACTCTAAGGTGGAGTGTAAACATCTTTCCACGATTCGTAGGGGCAGGACCCCGTTATTGCAACACTCGATCATGTTGTTTATTTCTCTCTCTCATATATATATATACACTTCCCCGTTTAAAAGTATGCCTAAGGTGGAGGCGGGGGTTGAGACCCGACACGTCCTTCCACGATTCGTAGGGGCAGGACCCCGTTATTGCAACACTCGATCATGTTGCTTTTCTGTTTATCTCTCTCTCTCATACATATATATATATATATATATATATACACTTCCCCGTTTAAAAGTATGCCTAAGGTGGAGGCGGGGTCGAGACCCGGCACGTCCTTCCACGATTTGTAGGGGCAGGACCCCGTTATTACAACACTCGATCATGTTGCTTATCTGTTCATCTCTCTCGAACAATTCGAACAGAGAGCAAAGGCGGTCCTATATACTGTATGTAAATTTTCGGAAAAAAGTTCAAGAGTGACGCGAAAGCGTTATAAACAAGAATTGCTTCGTTGTTTCGTGTATGACTCTGTTAATCGTGGTTTTTCTACAAAAAAAATTATTACGCTCCATAAAGTCCTTCATATATATATATATATATATATATATATATATATATATATACACACACACACACACATGTTTTATTTCTTTATTAGCGAATCTTGGAAATCAGAGATTCGAGATAAGATACGCGTTTTAAATTATACTATAGAGCTTAACAGCACAATTTATCACACTTCTTTGATTTTAAATTTATCTATTCTGTAGCTCAAATATTCACTTTTATGATTCAAGGTACTATAACCTCCGATCTCTCTCTCTCTCTCTCTCTCTCTGCTGACCAAAGCTTTTCTTATCTTTCTACAACAACAATTTAATTACACGCCATATATACACACATGTTTTATCTCTTCATTAGCAAATCTCTGATCTCCAAGATTCGAGATAAGATACGTGTTTTAAAATACCGTATACCCCACAGATGTGGGTCATTTCAGTTCGCTCGATATCGTATTTAACACATCTTTGTCATTCCTTCATGGGTAATTAAATATCCTTCCCTTTTAAGGCACCATAACATATATCTTCCAATATCACGAAAACCCTTTCTTTCCCGACCAACGAGGATGTGCAGGCGAGCATCATGCACCATAAAACGTTTTTTTTTCTCTCTCTCTCTCGAATACAAGATCAAAAAAAATTCTTTTCCCGTCTCTCCATGAATCGGGACATCTGACACGCCCCAGATTTCACGGGGCAATCAACCACATCCCTGTCGGGAGGAACCCAGGGCCTCTGTTTGGCTGCTATGCAGGCCTACGCGTCAAATCCAGCCCAAAATTCACCGCTAGCCAATAGGAAGCTAACGATTGTGTTTTGTGGGTTGGTCACAGGCCCCCTTATAAAGGGAGAATTTCGACTCAGAGCCTCAGTTTCTTGCATTTTCCGCTTAGTGCTTTATACACCATGAGTCAGTTATCTTTGTACAATTCCCCCGATCTGATTGGGGATGAAGACTTTTACGCTCACGCAACGCTCCACCTCTTCAATGCTATAGATCGGGATGAACTTTTATCTACCCAGAGTGTCACGAAAAATTGTGATGAAGTGCTAGAGCCGCTCAATGAAGACGTTGTTGAAATGTAAGTAACCCTAAGTGCCTAACCTAACTTTATTTAGTGTTTTCCTACAAACAAAAATTAATCCCAGGATTCTTTCTCGTTTTTAACAATATAACCTAATGGTAAAAGGCGGCAATAAAAACGTTTTCAAAAATATTTATAACTATTTTCTGTTCCCTCATTTATATATATATATATATATATATATGTGATGGACAAAACTTTTATGAATTATCTGCATTCAAATTCGTAGCATTATTCTTTATTTTAATTACCATAGACGGGGAGGTTATAATATCAGCGTTTGACATTCATTTTGAATCTTAAACAATAAGTTAGGCTAGGATAGGTTAGGCAACGTTAGGTTAGGTTATATTATGTCCCTGTTATATATATATATATATATATATATATACAGGCCCGGATTTAGCTATAGGCGAACTAGGCGATCACCTAGGGCCTCGCGCCAAAGGGGGCCTCGCTCAAGCCGTTTTGCGCGTTCTGCTCAAGTGATATTAATGATTTAGAACTCTATGAAGAACTTAAAGTACTTTGCAGGTTTATACCTGAGAAAACAGATCTCGGAAATGCCCTTGTTTATATAGTGCAAAAACAACTAAGTGTGATTTATCCTAATGTTTATGTTGCACTTCGAATAGTATTAACCATCCCAGTTACTGTTGCTTCTGCTGAAAGAAGTTTCTCGCGTCTCAAACTTATTAAAACATATTTGCGTTCCACCATGTCTCAAGCGAGATTGCAATCATTAGCTATGTTATCAATAGAAAACGATATAACAAATTCATTAGATGATTCTCAATTAATTGAAGAGTTTAGCTCGAAGAAAAGTAGAAAAGCATTGCTGTAATATTCAAGGAGCATCTGAACCAAATATTAAAGCATTAATATTTAGCCTGATAAGTCGATCGCTCACTATTATAAAAAATGAAATGTCAGCATCTCTTATACATCACATATGAAAAACGTTTGTATACTATGGAAAGTCATTACCTATAATATTATATAAATCTTAGAAATCATTGTCTTATATTTTCGATACAAATCTTGATTCATATTATAATTTATACTTATTTGTATGGTTTATTTATATTTCTTATACAATTTCCATGCGTGATTATTTTGGTTTGGTTTAATTTTTAAGTGTTGGCATAGTTCTGTCTATGCGGGATTCTAATATTGCTGGCATAGTACCGATAAGTAAGTCCATATTTTCATATATATAGGCCTAGGGCCTCACAATTTCTAGATCTGCCTAGGGCCTCGCAACTTCTAGATCCGGCCCTGTATATATAATATCGTCGATAATTTAAAGATGCATTTTTTCTCGTTTATACTTGGTAATCTAATTTCCTTTTAATCTGAATTTTTCTACAACATAAAAATTAATCCCGTTGTTTTTTAAATATTCTCTGTTTCCATTGCGATTATATCAGCATATATATATATATATATATGGTGGAGTTTTAAGAATATTTTTCACGATAATTCAGCACCGCAGTAGGACACAAAACTTTTATGAATTATCTGCATTCAAATTCGTGGCATTTCTCTTTATTTTTACTTTACGTTACAGGACCGAGGCGGAGCTAGGGCGTGTTATAGCTACTTTTGATGAAAGGGGAATAAATGAAATGGGGGCTTCTCCGCACAATCACCCCAGGAGCCTGAATACAGAAGTCGAGGTATTGGCACACATCCGGTCCAGCGAGTGCCAGGTCATCGAGGAGATAATGTAAGTATTTTTGAGGTTAAAAACAACACACATTGTATTTTCATTTATTAAATAGCAGAAAACATGTACAAAACGGGGTCAGTATCCGTTAAATAAGTCTTAATGGCTACAGTTACAAGTGTATATACAACTTTACACAATATAGATATACACCTTTACACATTACAGGGGGTACTAACATATGGGAACCTTTTATTTATCTGTTTGCATACACTTTTATCGTTTATCTCTGTGTCGCACAAATCGAATAATGTTAAAAAATTCATAAATCCCTTCCCACGTAACATGTGCATGAGAAATAAAATGCAATACAATCCGCATGTTTCAGTATAATATCCTTGGAAACGATATGGGGACCAAACAATCTCAGGCACATGTAATTGCGCGATAAACTGTACAATTATCGAATCATTCCAGGGCTGAAATCCGAGTGAATCAAAATAGTACATTCTTTCCCAATTTTTAAAATAGATTGCAAACCAATGAATCCCCTCACCCCCCACAATGTCGGTGTTAACGATAATCCCGTACCAGTTTCTCGTACTTGGCAACTTCAATATTTCATTCTTCGCAAACACACCGATAAATTTTGAGAGCGTGAAACGGTCACTTTTCATCACTCTCTGGAGTGTATTCGCATCCATTCTAAAAGTCTGTGACCACGTTCCTGAAACGATCAACTTCTATTAGTGCCTGTGATTCGAGGTACACGAGTACACTTATAGGCGCGTCTATAGGCTTGGCAAATTCCAACCTGACTGAGATATTCCCACTCTGCTGTGGACTTAAATGCGTATTCGCGCCAGCAGACAAGTCAGGCGTAATATCAAATTAATAAATGTTAAAATCTTCGACAAATTCTTTCTGTGTTACACCAAAACCAAGTTCGTCACAGGCGCCTGTATTATGAGCCAGACTACTATATGCTCTCGCACAGAGCGGGAACACAGCATCTGATGAGTAGTCAGTATTCATGGTCCCTCCCAGAGTGAGCCCATTTATGTATAGAGTAATATTTTTAACCCAAAAATTCTCGAATTTAAGGGCACTCTTTTTACATTTTCCATTCGTCGAGGCGTGGTCCTGCATTCCAATTAATATCCTTTTAGGTAGGACTCCAAGGGCCACGTTTTCTAGTTGCTTCGATGCCAACCCTACGGGGACCGTGTACAGTTTGATCTGTACCCTGTTAATTGGGTATTTTACTGTAGCGTATATTAAGTCTTTCTCAATTTCTATTTGTTTCGGGGAACTTAATTTCACTCGGCGTATACGCAAATACGTTTCCATGATGTGTATCACAACGGGTTTCGCTCCTTCTTGATCAGACCCCAGATTTATGCAGATCTCAGGAATCGTGCGGGTAAGCTTCAACTTCATATCCACCCCGTTCATAAGCAACTTCTCCTGGAATGTGAAGTCTGTATGCAGGCGTCCAAAACATTCATATATCTTTTTTTTTTAATTTTTAAATTTATCCTTTATCCCATTTTCATCTTTAGTGTGTTAATACCCCTCAGCGGTTAAAAAGGTGTCCTTCGCTTCTTTTGAAAAGTTGCGGACATTTTCCAGATAGGCTCGTAGGTGGTAGTACCCTGTTCCTGCCGAGATGTTAACCTGGTTTAAATACACTTCACACTGGCTGAATATGGAATGTAAAAAGTTGGTTTCAGGGTAGGCAGAGTAACTATCACCGCAGTCCGTTCCATCAGAATGGGCTATACGCAATTTAGCGTACATGTGCATGCAGCTCGGGTCAAAAAAGTAAGGGCCTGAGCTGGGTATCACGAATTCTATAGGGGCACTCGGCGAACTAATTGAGTTTAATGGGTTAATTGTAATAAAGTCACTATGCTCGATAGAGACCTGAGTAGGGGGCATATCAAAGAGGGACAGTTCCGATTTACAGCATTGTGAACTACACGGATGGATGAAACGCGCCATGACGAGTCAGAAATAGTGCCACCTCCCTCGACAAGTATTAGTCAACCTATGGTTCGTGAGAGTAGTGTTCTCAGCTTATATCAGTTAAAAAAATGATCAGCCATAGGTTTCATACGCTTAGAACACTTCTTTTTTGATTTCCTTTTACGTTTAGCGCCACGTGATGGTAACCCCTTCTTCCTGGCAGATCTCTTCTTTCCGCCACGTGTTGGTAACCCTTTTTTTCTGGAAGATCTCTTCTTGCCGCCACGTGTTGGTAACCCCTTCTTCCTGGCAGATCTCTTCTTTCCGCCACCACGCATTTTTCTTTGCATCTTTGATGATTTCATCCCCTGTACGTTTTAAATGTTTTTTTAGAGCTTCTTTAGGTTTAGTGCCACCCATTATGTCTTCTACCGCGTTAAAATCTGTTTGTAACGCCTTCCGTCCTAGGTACCTGACACCCCTCTTCAACGGTGGGACAGCGGTGCGTAGTATGGATGAAAAAATGGACCCAAGTCCACTCCCAGACTGGTACCTCACCCCTCGGTAGACTGTGAAAGGTCTTCGAGTCATTATAAACGACGAAAGTGTAGTTTCACTGTTAAGCTCCCATCACCGAATGGGAAATTTTTTCCCTCAATCGTTCTTATATATATCGAGATGTTGTTAATAGATTAGTCGCAACATTCACATAATGGGGCTTGTCATATGTAATGCTCAAACTTTTCCCTCTATGGTTGGGGATGTGCGCAATGCGCAGCAGGCGCGCCTGGGTGTCCCCAACAAATTGGTGTTCTACGATATTGCTGTAAATATAGCACATGTCTGGGGCGGAGAGTATTCACCCAACTTCTCCATCTTCATTTGATACATTAAGCTGGACAAGTCATGCTGTGCCTCATGAAAGGTATCTCTTTTGAGAGCTGCGCTATATCGGCCCTCAGCCACACTTGTGAACAGCTCTTTATCTTTAATATTTCTACTAAGCGTTGACTTTAACTTCATTGTGCATGCAGGCGTGTCTATGTTTACGACTTCAAAAAGTAAATCGTATGTCAGGCGCGACCTTTCAAGACTCTTGTTTAACCCCGTCACAATGTCCATAGCTGTATCATAATGCCCGATTTCTAGCGATACATTTGTGCTATAGTACCGTTCCTCACCGAACAGGACTGATCGCATCGTATTGTCTAAGGTTATGCCTAATTTTTCACACTCATCGAATCTTCTAATGATCAGAAATATGATTTGTTCATTTTCAAGAGTTAAAAATTTGGTGGCTAACTGGGGTTCACAAAACCCCACCTCATACGAATCACGCTCCAATTCAATGGGTCCATGGATTTCTGTCACAAAGTTGGCGAGGGTGTTGTTAGGGTGTACAGACAGGGACGAGGAGGACGGGAGTGTGACGTACAAATGGTTAGGCGCCATGTTGCATACTATTTAAGCTTCATTATTGCATCAGCTTTTATATAGGTGTTGAAGCTTTCTGGGTAGCCTAGCCATTTCACCAGATACATTTTTCTCTTTCCTGAACCTTTGCTTCCTATAATTTTCTCAATTTTAAACACGTTTTTTCCTAAATTAAATGCCACTTTCTGCAACTCCTCGCGGTAAAAGCCTCCTGCGATCTCTTCCCCATTCAAATCTTCAACGTAATACATCATTACCTCACCTTTAGGTCTCATAGCCCTAACTTTAAAAATCTCACGTGTCCATCCTTGCTCAAATCCCTTCGTGAATTTATTTCCCGAACGCGACAGCCTTACATAGTCGTTGATTTTGAAACGCGCAGAGTGTGGTGGTGGTGGTGTTCCATCTCTTCTCACCTCTGGCAGCGCACCTCTTTCTGAAACTTCGTTAGGCGTTGTACCAATCGTACGGTGGTGTGAACGGTTGTATGATGAAGCCATTGACCCGAGAATGTTTATATATCTGTATGTGTAAAATAGCGGTGCATGCGTTCCTTTATGGTACGTTGAACTCTTTCAACTAAAGAAGCCTTATGTATAGAATTGGTAGTGTTAGTGTAGTAACTGATATTAAACTCTGACAGCATGTTCTGAAAAGCGCGACCTATAAATTCTTTCCCCATATTCGTACAAAAATAGCCAGGAATCCTGTTTTCTTTCAACAGCAACTTTTGGTCGCTTTAGCGACTGTTTCAGGCAATTTATTTTTCAGGGGAATTAGCCACAGATATCTCGAGAATACATCTATTATGAATAGGATGTAGCGGTAGTCATCGTTATACACTGAATATCTTTGCATGTCTGTTAAATCCGCCTGCCAAATAGAGTCAATCGATGTAGCTGTTGTCTTGGCCGTTTTAAACCTTTTTCTCACCGGTTTATGAAGTGTATAAGCATCCTGTTCCCGCAAAAATCTCTCAACATCTCTTTTCCTTCCACCGTAAGCACCTCTGTACAGTCTATTAACGCCACCATAGGAGGCGGGGCTAGAAATGTCATAATAGCGTTTACTTAATATGTTAGCCATTTGCGTATTTTAGAGACACGTGGATAAGGCTACCGTTTGTTCTCTTCTTTCTCCTCTTCAGAGCGCTGCTTCTGCTGGGGGCGATGTACTCAGTTGTGACACATGCGAGACTTGTCCAAGTCTTTTAACCTATTCAATTACCTATCAATGTTTTAGGGACATTTATTTGTTGTAGTCTTGCTTTAATATGCTTCCAGCCTGTTGGCGAGGGTCTGTCCCACTTTCTCACCAGATCATGAACAATATCAACGATATTGGATCCTTGTACCCTTGTTCCTTCAACAATGACCTCGCCTGTATCGGTCCACTGTATGATGGGATCCTCACTCAATAGATTATAAAGACTTAAACCTTTATTCCTCAATGTATGTGGGAGGCTGTTTTTTAGCACATGTTCGATGTGTTGTGTTCCGTTGTTCTTTGGTTGGCCATCGTTGTGGCCAGGTCCTGTGTCGCTATGCTCAGCACTACTCGCGCTGTGCCTAATAACCACAGGGAGCTCTGTCGGATGCTTATAATCCTCGTACTCATGAAGAAATTTCTGCAAAGCCTCTTGGTACAAGATCCTTTTCTCATCAGGTGACTTTTCACTGTTTAATAGGGCTAGCAACTCTCTTTCCATTCTTTTAAGCCTACTTTTACGGGGCTCTAGAGCCGTGTCTGGAATCTTTGAACTTTGTAATGAAGTATACACCTCGTGAGGAATCACAACCACTTTCTTCATTATATTAATCTAGTCAGTAAAGGACCCAAAACTGAAAATAAGATGGGCAGGAACGATCCTCCTTTTTGTACAATAATGCGCTTTTTCTTACCCACAGTTTGACTTTTATGAGCGAGCACTCGTATTATGTTCTTGTAACGACGTAAGCGAGTCTTCTGAGAGGGTTTCATTGGCACATTACATTTTATAACATTAAGACAGATTTCACAGATACATTTTAAAAAGTCAGAGTCGATATTTTCAACAAACATCTGTTGCAGAGCCCGTGGCAATCCTTGATAGATTTTTATTAATTCAAGGTATTTCTTTAGCCTATTTGTCATTCTGGAATATACACCGTTTCAGGTTCGTTTGGGAATATATTCGTTCTTAGAAGCACCCAAAACGTGTTTCGCGGGTGAAGGTCACAAAGCAAATATCCATAACGCTGGTTTGTGGCCTCTTTATAAACCTCCAAAAACTCCTTACGCTGATTCGGGAACATTTGACTTGCTAATACCCCAATTTGTGATACATCTCTATGTTGCGCGAATAAGACTGGATATTGTGTATTTAGCGACACATCGCGCATGTATCTATTTTTGAAAAATAGATTCTGATTGATGAAGAACACGCTAATGTTAAGATGGTGGGAGAACACTGTAAATGTCTCGGCAAACGTTTTATCCATTTCCAACATGAGATCATCAATTACAGTGACTGTATGTTCATTTCCCTTTAACGAATTAACGCCATATACATCTTTGTGCAACAAGACTTCATCTTGGTACTCGTTGAACACTGATTGGTATATTGAATAGCACCATATAACTTTATGTACAAATTTTGAGAACATCTCTCCCTTTTCTTTAATGATTTTAAGCATAAACACAGTTTTACCACATCCTGTAGGCCCAGATATAATACATGTGGATGGGCTTGTGAACCTGAATTTTTCTACATAATCCCCTAAGTGGTCCATTTACAATATATAATAAATATTTAAGTGCTTCTCCTTATATTTTGTTTTCTTCTCCCACAGAACCGTGAATGACGACGATGTACAGCACCCCATCATCGATATCACAGACGAGCCCGTTGACCGTGCAACTACAGAACCCTTCCCCGCCGCCGAGCCCTCACCAGCGATGCCTGTAGCACGCGCCAGTTCAAAGCGGAGACGTGATGAAGAACCCTCCACGTCAGGTATAAAGCGTGACAGGATTGCTCCGGTTGTTAGACCACCAGTAATAGAGCCCCAACTCTTAACGTCTTACGACACAACCCCCACAATAGTATCTTCCTCAAATATACCCCCTTATTCAATTCCGGGTACATGTTCCACAGCAGCTCCCCGTTCTGTTGAGGCTGGCATAACATTCGAGTTGGTGCGCACCGCTACCCCGACCCCGGGCCTTGACCACAAATCGGTATATATTCAGGGTTGATCCTAGATCCATGTATAGCAACGGTGTTGAACACGGACTACGGCGCATAGTTGAACGTATTGTAGAGTTTGACCTTCAGAACCGCGACGGACGTGAAGTCAGGACGAGGCTGTCCTTCGGATTCGGGTCAGATGGCGAAGATGTAGATGATTTTTGGATAGTAATACCGTTCAGAAGTTTGGCCGCTGAAGATATAGAGTATATATTAGGCCGTATAATGCAGGCCCTCAAAGTAGTATAGCCTTCAATATGGACAACTTCACGGTAAATATTGACCGTGTATTCCGTGTTGCGGGTCATAGTGCCACACCTTATACTCTTAACTTCAATTCTCAGGCTATTTATAGACGGCATATAAACGTCGATCGTGGTTGCGGCTTTATAGCAGTAGTCTTGGCCCGTATGTTTACTGTACTAAATACACGGGTCAAAAACATTTGGTTGCCTACGGTAGTGGAGCGTGCCCGTAAACTAGCTGTAGACAGTAAACTTGAATTTGACTGTAATATGGGTCCTGAAGAGCTGAGAAGGGTAGAACAGGAAATGAATGTTCGTATAGTTGTATTTGGACTGGATGATCGTCGTAGAACTGTGTATGTTTTTAAAAGCTGTGTGAGAGATCGTACAAGACCCCTACTTATTTTAGGACTGTCAGGGACAACGTATCTCCCCATCCGTAATATAAGGGACCTTTACGCGAGTTATGATAAAAGTCGAAAATATGGCGACATCATGATTTGTGTAAGGGGTGTATCGAGTTTGCGGATGATATAGTGAAACATTGTAAAGATTGCCACATGGTATGTGAGCAGTGTAAAAGCTCCAAATGTGAAAGCCGTGTAGTTGAAGCTGAGAAGAGAGATTGTGATGTGTGTAGACGCACATTTTTCAATAATAACTGTTTTGAGCTCCATAAATCAATTGGCACGTGCAGGAAAATGAGAATCTGTGAATGTGGTATGTTTCACATGATGGATAATTGGGGAAAATTCAAGTGCAAATGTGATGAAATTCACTGTTCTACATGCCATGAGAAATATAAGGCGGTTGGGGTAAAACATGTATGTTATATGAAAGACGCCAAGCCTAAAAACAGCCCTTGTATAACTGTGTACTACGATATAGAAACATACACGAACGCTGAAACCAAAGAGGTTATTCCGCATTTACTTGTGAGCCAAACTATCTGTGATGAGTGCATGGAGATCGAGTGTGATGAGTGTCACAAATATGATAAACGGACAAACGTTTTTAAAACGAGTGCGCACGATAGCCCTGTAAAACTCTTTGTGTCCTATATTGTCAAGTTAGCGGACAAGTTCAAAAAAATGACTGTGTACATTCTCGCCCATAACGGGGCAAAACTTGACACACAGTTCCTTTATAAGGAGTTGCTTGAGCACGAGTCCTCTGAAATATTTACAGGTGATCCCTTGGAAAGAGGCAACAGACTAATACAAATGCAAATAAGAGGTAATGTACAGTTTAAAGACACTTTATTATTCACACCTTGTAAATTAGCAAAGCTACCCAAGGTGATGGGCGTAGCCACTGAAGTTTCAAAAGAATATTTCCCTTACACATTCCTCACTAGCGAAACTTTAAATTACGTAGGTCTACCTCCACCCAATCATTACTTTAACTATGAATGTATGAGCACAGATGAACGTGAAGATTTTGACCGATACTACAACAGTTTTAATGAATGTAATCCTTATAATATAGCTGATGAATGTGAGCGTTATTGCGTGAATGATGTGCGCGTGCTTAGAGTATGTTTCCAAGCCTTTAGAGAAGGATGTACATATGTCGTTTCAAATGCAATCCGATGCAAGTCGCAACCACCCTCGCCTTATTATGTTTTACGGTGTTCAAGAATAACTTCATGCCTAAAGACACCTCAGCCATTATCCACAGAAACAACCCTCGCAGTTATGGTCACAATGCTATTTACTGGCTCATACACCTACAACAACAGACAGGTGTATACATAAAGCATGCTCGCAACACGGGTGAAGTACCCATTAAGGTTAATGGTCGTTCGTGTTTTTTGGGTTGATGGTCTAAGTGAAAACCGTGTCACTGGTGAGAAGACTGTGTACTCCTTTAATGGTTGCTGGTGGCACGGATGCCCCGTCCTGAGTGTGGAATTGTCGGAGATATCCACGGTAGATCTCCTGCCGACTGTCTTGCGTGGACCCGCACCCGCGGTCAACTTATAGGCTCCCAGTTCACTCACAAATTTGTGGGAGCATGAGTATGATGCCCGGACGGATGTCGATGGACAGTACCGTGAAGAATTAAACACGATCAAACGTTCAATGGTGCTGCATCCTCTCAAATGTGGTGATAGCTTGTTCGGAAGTCGTACAAATCCCTTCAAAGCTATACTTTCCGTCTACGGAGGGTGTGAAACTCCATAACTATGACTTCTGTTCTTTATACCCCTACGTGATGAAGAACAATCCGTACCCCGTAGGTGCACCTGAAAAAATGGTGGGCCCCACCATACCAACTATCGAGGAGTTTTCAGCCGACTTGATGGATGCCGATCTTACACGTTGTTATAGATCACAAGCTCATGTTTCCCCTGTGCGTGAAGTGCGCAGAAGAGAACAATGGCGATTGTGACCATACACCCCACCAGCGTAAGATCAGAGGTGTATATACAAGCCCTGAGCTGGCCCTAGCCGTTCGCCATGGGTATAGAATAATGAAGATACATCAGGTGTGGAGGTTTCAGAAGCTACCCTACCTTTTCACACCATATATAAACATTTTTGAAGGATAAGGTTGAGGCGTCAGGATATTCGCGAGGGATTGATACCGAAGATGAAAAAACGGCTTATATTCAGCGTTACCGTGACCGTGAAGGTATACAGCTTGAACGTCCCCAAATTGTTAAGAACCCTGCAAGCGCTTTAGTGCAAAGTTGTGACTAAACAGTCTTTGGTGAAAATTTGCACAGAATACTGGCAAAGGGAACGTTCATTTGGCACAAAGTTATAGCGAAGTCTGGGATTATGCCAACGCTCCCGATAAAGAGGTCATGGAATTGTGAATGTAGGTAATACTTACATAATAAAGTACAACAATACCGAGTTGGCCACAGATACCTCACGGGTTACAAACATACCTGTAGCCAGTGATGGGCATCGATACATGAAAATCGCTAAAGCGATACCGATACATCGATTCATGAAGAACGTCTTAGGCGATACCGATACCGATACATGCAATCGCCGATACATGTATCGCCGGTACATTTTTATAATTATTCATTTAATATGTAGGTATTAGATATTATTGTTTATACTAGTAATTTGTACGCACTGTAAGTAAAATCAACGACATTTTAATAGGTTTTATAGATGTAAATAAAAACAATTGCTTTATTTAATGAAAGTATGTTTTAATTTTGTAGGATACATGAATGACTGAAAATATTACACTAACAATTAAAAGTAATTACTTACCCTTCAAAAATACCAGCTGGCTAAACATCTGGTCAGAGAGTCTATTCCTTTTTGGAGCGTGAATGTGACCAGCCAAACTAAACAACCGTTCTACAGGAGCAGAGGATGGTAGTGGTGTGTTATACTTCAGGAAGACCCGTAGAATTCCTGGGTACTGCCTCAGAGATTGGAGAGAATGACTTCCGTCACCCAGATACTGTAAAACTTCCATCTCAGTGGAATCTTGGGTTGCAGAGACATTAGTGGAAGCAGACTCATAACAGAAGAAATCATCTGCACTTCCGTCAGATGCAGCATCACTTAGTTGTTGCTGGGGGTCTGCTCGCTGAGGCTCTTAACAGCATTAACCAACATTTCTTGAACCCTCTTTTTGACAATGTTAGTATTAAATTTGCCTTTTATTGTCATCCACTTTAACTTGAACAGAGGATTTGAAGACGATGCCAGTATTGCTGCTTTACATTCATGCGACGCATCAAGGCACAGAAACTTTTCAAACCGCTTAGTGAACCCTACTGTGACTGCATTGAGAAGTGGCTGACAATGACGCAATGCCTCCGAATTCAAACGCTCTAGCTTCTTCTCTACAGCTAACAATGTCGGGAGCAGGCAACCGTAAAAACATTCTTTGTCGGACTGCAACCTATCAAGTGCTGTTGCAATGGGTTGTAGTACGGTTAGGTATTCCTGGAGAAAATCAAGCTCATTTTCACGAAATGTTGGCAGTCCTAGTTGTTTCATTGTTTCATTTAGGACACTTTTATGCTTCAACAGAACTGATAAACTGTCGAACAAGGAGTTCCATCTTGTGACGCATGGTAATGTCAACTGACATTTTAGAGTTTCCTGGATAATTTCGGCTAATTTCGGTTAATTAATCTCAATAACGCAAGTACAAACGTGTTTAAACGTTGCGCCGTACTGTGTGACGTGACCAGTAGAGTAGTACTGTCATTAAATAAATAGTTAATAATATTATTATTTATGTATATTCATAAATATAACTCAGTAGTGTCATATTATAACATCTATTTAAATATTTAAAAATTCTTATTAATGTATCGATGTATCGAAGTATCGATTTTTTTCGATACATTTAAGAAAATTGACCTTAGCGATACCGATAAATCGATACTTTTGTCAAGTAGCTAAAGCGATACCGATACCGATACAAAAGTATCGATCGATACGTATCGGCGATACATGTATCTAGATACTGTCCATCACTGCCTGTAGCCAGCTTCACAACAGCCTACGCACGCATCAAACTTTGGGGCCTATTGCATTCTCTTGGGCGGCGGGTTTTGTACGCCGATACAGATAACGTGATATTCACAGCGAGGAGGGGTGAATAAATGCCCGCTTTTGGGGAGTTCCTCGGAGAGCTAACTGACGAGATCAAGGATAAGTATGGGGACAACGCATACGCAGACTCGTTTGTGTCAACAGGGCCAAAAACCTCTGGGGTACGGGTGAGGGTGGGGGGATGATACGAAGTATATCGTGAAGGCTAAGGGTATCACGCTTAACCATGCTAATCGGCGGGTCGTTAACTTTTATTCGTTGAAGGAGCTAGTGTGCTTGGAAGATGATGAGGGCGACCAGCTACCCCAACTGACTGTAGGTACCCACAATTTTCGGGCACAGAAGCTCGGGGGCGTGAAGGAACTTAGGGGTACAAAGGTGTGCCATAACACCTATAGGAAACGTTACCAGGTGCCTGGTACCTATGATACCGTGCCCTTTGGATACCATAATCTTTGATATGTCTATTGTTAATTTATTTATTACACGTATTTGTAAAAATATGTACCTTGAATATTTCGTTTATTAAATAGATCGTGTTTCAATTAGCGTTTCACTTTCTCCTTTGCGTGCGTGCGTGTGTACAGTAAAAAGCTAAGCCCCGCCCACTGTAAGACCAGCAACGTGAGTCATGCCGCTACCTGAGCATGCCTCTATCCCTGCGTGCTCAGTTGACCTCTGCATACCCTTGAGCTCAGACGTGTATTCTCCCGCGTAGAAGAAGAATAGTAATGGCTACCTTTAATATTGCGTGTTCAACATTTATGAAGTGGTATTCGGCAAACTGTCAAGTGTGGTGGATACTGGAAAACTTCCTATTACCCCCTCCTTTGCCACTTTTAAGGCTACATTGAGCCGTGCGAACTTGCGAAGGGCCAAGATGTTCAAATACTCTACGGGTATTCTGACGAGGGCGTTGTAGGATTTCGTAGTACAGACGATGTACTGAAGTATGTTATAGATCTAACCTTTATAAAGGCTCACATATACCGCGAAGTAGAAGAAGCAACACTTTCAGAAGATAAGCAACGATTATGGATAGTGAGTCTTGTTGATGAGTAGTGCGACAAGCGATATTATGTCATGTTACACCATACCGACTACTCGTACCCTACGGTTGAAGATGTAAATCTTGTCATCATGGAGAATCTTAAGTATTTTTACCACTATATTAATATATATCATGATGAGGTTTGTAGTGAGGTTGTGGCTAATGGGCTGTGTGAGTTCTTAACAGATTTTAGAGACGAGTATCGCTTGTTAAACAAAAAGGTCAAATATGGACATATGTTTCTCTCAAATAGTGCGCCGGTTTGTGAAGATGTTTAGTTTGTGGAAATGAATGTCTGGTGAGTGATAAAACATTAAAGTCGATATTGTTTCATGTTTGACCAAGAATGTTCGAACAAGCCTGTACACACTTTAGCAGTGTGACGCGTTCCCCCCAGCGTGCCGCCCACCCGTGTACCTCACGGAACATACGAGTTCGAACAAACCCATACACGTTTCATCAGCGTGACTCACTCCACCCGTCGAGCCGATCCGGCCGCCTGTGGCTCATAGTCATCTCAGAGCTTGAACTGAGTGGACGTGCGAATACGATGGAACTTCCTTTGAGAAGCATTCTCAACGCCTCGTACGATGTCTCCGTGACGAAGTCATTGCGCGTGTTCTGGCGTGAAACCGGCACCATTAACTATGTACTTGAAACGATTTGCAGGCAAGCAAGGAAACGTAATGTTATTTATTTAAGTGTTGAGGAGATGAATAGTCTTCGTGATAGTTGAGAAGTGGGGGGAGGACTGTTATAAAATACCTGCAGGTGTAGGTACAAGAAGAGACCAGATTAGTGACGCCACCTCATACGCCGTTGTTTGCACGTTGTGTATAAATAACGAACAACCATGCATTGATATACGACTGATGTGGAAGAACGCATCTGATAATAACGTTCTTGTCCCTTCGCGAAACCGTTTCATCCTCGACTGAATGTTTGAAATTGTCGGATTCCGCAAGCTGAAGCCTATATTAGACGCTCGTGTTACGGATATGATTTATTTTGACACGGTTCTTGAATACGCATACACCGCTCTGCTCGACGGATTTATCGAATGTAGGAATGAACAAGGCGAGAATGGCCTAGAGCTGGATGTATATTTAAAAGGTTTAGATTCTTCGAAATATCCTGAACTTTGGTGCAAAGCACTTGAGCGGTACAGGGCTGAGCTCACCTACACTGTTCACCCTGAAGAGCTGTACCTCTATATAATGAATAGCTGTCGTTACGACTTGGAAGATTATTTCAATTGCCGCTATGCAGAGTGAAGAAGAGTTCACGATTGAAAAGCTCGGGACGGTAAGAAAAAAACCCCGATTGGAAAGGCGTGTTTATAAACTTGTATTTAATAATGATGTGGCTAACGATGACCTCTTTGTGCGTGCTTTTGATTGTATTCTAGCCGTGTTTAAAGATAACTTGCCAGCCGGGTGTAAGGTGGGCACAAAAATAGTATTGAATGATATGAAAGCCATTTATGTCGAGTATAGGCCACCGTATCAGTTAAACGGTGAAGTGATGCTTGGACGGTTTTACCACGTCGTACAAAGTTATAGCGATGTGGATGTAGACTCTATTACGTGTGAGTTTAGCGTTTTGCACTGTAGAACATAAAGGATGTATATTTAAATCGTGCATATATATATATTTCCTGTACTAATATGCATCTGATTATACGTTTCGTATATTATTTTTTTCAATATATTTAATATAACTATCTATTTTTCCTGTACTAATATAACTGTATATATTTTTCATGTACTAATATTTTGATAATACAACGTTTTGTATATTTCTGATTACACTGGTATGCATATGAAATTTGTTTGTCTGCTGTGAGGGTTTTTTCAACTCATATTATATAATTCGACCATGCTGAATTCGAAAATGACATTGGTTTTCCTCAATCAGGTCAGGTTTTTTCTCTATTGGCCATTTATTATAAGTCCAATTTTATCCCCAAATTTATTGATTTTTTTAGCTTAAACACTGTAGATACGAGTAATATATAAGAACACTCGTGAAAAATGAAAACATTGTGTGAATAAAATACTTTTATTCATACAATGAATATGGAAAAAAGTTTATTGAGGAAGGAATGAAGTTTTTTTGGCTTTCCGTCTGTGTTTTTCTTCGGGCACGTCTCGCTTCAAACACCAGCAATAGTCCGCCAGCATATTGATATCCCAGTTTCCCTGGTACCTCTCTTCCATTATTTGATATCTTGGTGAAATCGTTCACCCTGTTCCTCACTATAATCCCCGCAATTTTTAGGAAAATAGTCCAAGTGGGACCACAAAAAGTGCATTTTTATGGACATGCGCGACCCATGAGCTTTGAAAGCTTCCATCAAGTTTCGACAACGGACTCGTATTCTGGACTTCTACGCTTGCCAAGAAAATCAGTGACAACTGATTTGAATGCCTGCCAGGCATTCTTCTCAGTTGGAGTCATTGCGTTTTCGAACTGAGTATCCTTGATCAAAGTTCGAATTTGAGGACCATCAAAAACCCCAGCATTTAGTTTAGCATCAGATATATGAGGAAATTTACTCTCGAGATATCGGAATGCTGAACCCTCATTATTCATTGATTTGCTGAAATTTTTCATCAAGCCCAGCTTAATATGAAGTGGTGGGAGCAAAATTTTTGTTGGTGGTACAAGGGGCACTGAAACAACATTATGCGACCCAGGTTCAAAATTCTCTCTGGATGCCCATTCACGCTGTGCATAGTGCTTCTCATCCGCTCGGCTATCCCATTTGCAGAGGAAACATGGGTATTTCGTGTATTCCCCTTGCATTCCCAATACAAATGCCACAATCTGGAAAAAAATGAAAATATTTAAAGAATTTAGAGAATTTGTTCTATCAGATAAAAAAATCTATGCATTGGACTGATCACTTCTGTGGGGAAGTTAAGTGTTCTATACGCTCTCAAATAACCTTTGGAAAAACAACATAGTCAATAGCAATAGTTTACTTATGACATTAGTATTACCTTCAAATCTCCACAGATCCTCCAGTTATGTTGGTCGTATACGAGAGCATCCAGTAAAATTTTCATGTTATCGTAGCTCTCAGTAAGTTGTACGGAATGTGCTACAGGGACTGATGCAACCCTATTCCCAATGTTGAGAAGTACTGCTTTCAAACTTCGTTTAGACGAGTCTATAAATAGCCTCCATTCTGATGCGTTATATGGCAGGTCCAAGGATTCGATTAGCCCCTCAACATTGCAGCAATACACTAAGGAAGAGGTATTTTCGTGCACTGCAAAAAACTTGCGGAATTCTTCCTCTCGTTTCCTATACCAGGAGAATGTTGTTCCCGGAGCCAGCAAGTTGTCCTCTTGAAGTCGTGAGCCCAAGATCTCGGCAGCTAATTTGGAAAGTCCTAAATCCCTGATAAGATCATTAAGTTTGGACTGGTTGCAGTGGCGGATTTAGGGGGGGGCCGAGTAGGCCATGGCCTACGGCCCCGCGCCTGTGAGGGCCCCGCGCCGTCACATATAATTATAATGTTGGATTCCACTATAAATAATACAATTGATTAATGATTAGTGATAATTATGGTATCACTCTCTTTGCTGGCGGGAGTTTAGTTCTATTCAGGCCGCTGTGGAGTGCACATGTGAGTGTGTTTAGTGGTAAGTAATGGTAAAAGTCGTATCTCGAAAAAGTCGCCAGTCAATAAATGGGATGGGGGAGTTTTAGTCAGCTTTATAATAACATAAATAAGTTGAAAAATGTTAAATTAATGTAATTAATTTTTTTATATGAAACGTACTTAGGCTAGGTTAGGTCAGTTTAGCTTAGATTTCATAATAAATACATTTTATACATATTTAAGGAAAAAGTCGCCACTGGTGGGGGCTGGCGACTTTTCCCATAAAGCGACTTTTTCACCCGAACAACTGTTTAGTGTCTGTATTTAATTAATAATTAAACTGTATTAATTAATACTAAACCGAGGGTCAAGTGTAAATAGTTGTTTTTTATGTTTTTATGTTTCAGGATAAGGCAGTGAGGCTGCACTGAGGCACAATGGAGAAATCAACAAGTCGTGATCGTGATCAAGGGAGGAAGTATAAAGGCTCTGTTAAACGACAAGAAAAGGCAGACGTAAACCAAAGAGTAAAAAAACTACCAAAAATAACTCAATGGTTGACATATCCAACAGTATCTGAATCTGCAAAATCACAAACTCAAACTGAATCCGGTCAAACTGAATCTGAATCAGTAGAGACACCAATTACGCCTGAAACAACTGGAGAAGCCACAACTAGTACTGAACCTAGTGTAGTTAGCGCAATTGAACCTGAACACAGTGACAGTGAGGAGACACAAGAGGAAGTGAAAGTTATGAATACCGGTACTGAACAAGGATTTGAAACGGATCTTGGATTATGGCCTAAAATAATTACTGAAAATGTGTGTGACTATTGGTTGAAAAAGGGAAGCGCAGAATGTCGACACTGTGATGGTGACTTCAAAGAGTCAGCTGTGAAAGAGCTAAACAGAACCCGTCATTGTACAAAGACATTATTCACTCGAACTCATTCATTATCTGGCCAAGAAATTAATCTTAAATGGCTCTGTTACTCTAAAACAACTGGTAAAGTGTATTGTTTGCTTGCAAGCTTATGTCAAAGTGGAAAGCTCCACAACTGGCTTCAATGGTTGGAAGAACGCTAGGTATGTCATAGAATCTCACAGTAGGTCAGATCAGCACAGGAAAAGTATGGTCGAAATGATATATCGAAAGACTGCGGGTGCCCGTATTGACTCTAATCTAGTACAACAATATGAAAGTGAATGCGAGTACTGGCAAGCAGTATTGAGGAGGTGTGTAGATGTTTTAAAGCTACTTTGCGAACGCGGGCTAGCCATTCGAGGTAAAGATGAAGTAATTGGATCAGTACACAATGGAAACTATCTTGGGATTCTAGAGCTGCTGAGCACATACGACAGTTTCTTGGCAGCACATATCAAGAAACACGCAAACAAAGGTAGTGGTCATACTTCCTACTTGTCCCATGTCATTTCTGAGGAAGTCATTGGAATAATGGCAGAAAAGGTTATGTCCTCAATAACAGATGAAGTAAAAAACAGCAAAGTACTTCTCAATTTCTGTTGACTCCACACCTGATATTTCACACATGGATCAACTTACTTTTACAATCCGCTATGTACTGCCTACTACAGGTCCAGTTGAAAGGTTTTTGCAGTTTATTCCCATGCTAAGCCACACTGGCAGAGATATTGCTACAACTGTTCTTGATTTTCTTAAAGAGAAGAACATTCCAGTTATCGACTGCGAGGACAGTCCTATGACAATGCCAGCAACATGTCTGGTAAATATCTGGGGACCCAACAGATAATCAAGAATGAGTGTAGTGAAGCTGAGTACATACCATGTATGGCTCATTCCTTAAACTTGGTGGCTAAGTGTGCTGCAGAAAGCTGTCCTGCTGCAGTGTCATTGTTTGCTCTGGTACAAAATATGTACTCCTTTCTTGTTGCATCTACTTATCGTTGGAGGAGACACCGTGAGGTACTAGAGACTAATAAAGATAAGAAGTTGAAAGTTGATAAAATACTTTCAGACACTCGTTGGTCAGCACGAGCAGATGCTGTAGCTGCTCTCAGTAGAGCACACAAAGAAAACATCATTGTTCTGGAAGAGTTATTCTCAGATCAGAATCAGCCAGCTGAAACAAGAGCTGAAGCAAGTGGTCTTCTCAAAGGTTTGAAAAAACTTGAAACAGTGATTCTTCTTGAAGTTTGGGATACAGTATTGGAAAGGTTTCAGAGTAGCAGTATCCAGCTGCAAAAATATGGGCTCTCCCTCAACACAGCTGTCACACTGCTAGAGTCTCTTTTACAATTTGCTAAAGACCTGAGATCCCAGTTCGATGACTTTGAAGCAAAAGCTATGGCTAAGTGTGATCCCTGTGATGTGACGAGTAATGATGCATACTACGCCGACACGCAGCGTATTAGGAAGCGCAAGCGTCACCACGATGAACTAGACTCCGCGGAGGATGTTATGCTGACAGGGAGAGACAAGTTTAGAGTGACTGCATTCTTGCCCATCATTGACAAGCTCTGTGCTGCCCTACAACAACGCATTGCTGCTTACAGCGACCTTCGAGAGAAATTTGGGTTTTTATCAGAAATCTCAAACAAAACGAACACTGAGCTTAAAGCATCTGCTGAAAAGCTTGTGTCTTCATATCCTAAGGACTTGGAGGCTGGATTGGAGTCGGAGCTTTTGCAGTTTGCACACCTTATGAAATCCATTCCAAGAGATTCACCTGAAAGTGCTCCTTCATCAGGTGGTGCAAAGGCTGCAAAAAGTCCTGAACTAGAAATGTATGAGATAATTCACAGACATGACATGGTAGAAACATTTGCTAATGTTGAAATTGTATTACGACTCTATCTCTGCATGTTTGTCACAAACTGCACTGGGGAGCGATCATTCTCCAAGATGAAACTAGTCAAGAATTATCTAAGAAACACCATGGGGCAGGACCGTTTGTCTTCACTCACCCTGTTGAGCATTGAGCATGAGAAATTAAGGGTGCTTGATTTTACTGATGTCATCAAACAGTTTGCAAGTAAGAAGGCTAGAAAAAAATCTTTTTTGACTGAGAAATAGTTAAGTGTACCGTACAAATTGCCTGCAATAAACAAAACCCACTCATTGCATCATTTGCATGTCAGTCAAGTGGTATTCTCTTTAGTTAATGGTGTATTATTATAGTTATTTTTTGTTAATGGTGTATTATTATAGTTATTTTTTATTGTTAAGCTTCAAAAAAACAAATGTGTAATGTTCAACTATGAAATGGTCATTTGGCTAATTAATTATCAATAAATTGAATATTGTTTAAAAAGTAAATTTATTTTAACGCTTCGCTCGCCCATTGATTTGAGAGCCCCGTAAGGTCACCACTGGGGGATGGGGGTGTAAATCTTCATTTCAGTTAATTAAGCTAGCTTTGCGTAGTTTGGGGCCCCGCACTCCAACCGGCCTAGGGCCCCGCGCACCTTAAATCCGCCACTGCCTGGTTGAGAGGCCTCGGCTCATTTGAAGCGGTATTTTGAGGTATATACGACTGGGACTGGTCATTGGCATTGGTCATTGATTCATCATCAGAATCATCGAAGTCCAGGGTTTGAGGTGGGTCGGGTATTGGAATTCCAGGAATGTCAGGGTATACAACAATGTGTTTATTCTTCTTGTTAACTCCTGAAAATAGAAACACAGAAACATGGATATAAAACTTGCATATGAAATAGAAGAAGCATTCAGACAGTGGCGGCTCGTGAGGGAAGGCTGCGGTCTGTAAGATATGAAATAGGTCGATGGAGTCTGTATATTTTCTTTCTTTTTCATTCATATTGTCCCTTCGGGGACAATATGAATGAAAAAGAAAGAAAATATACGATCATTGTATATGTAAATGTAACTTGTATAACAATATGTATGTGTAAATGTATTTTCTATAACAATATGTATATGTAAATGTATGATTACCATTATGGTGAATATTATGCTATATATGGTGAATATTACATTATGGTGAATATTATGTCAAGTTTCAACGAGGATTTCAAAATATTTAAGAAAAATAAATTTATAAGCCCACCTTGGAGGTTTGTCTTGCAGAAATAGCAATCTGTCACGTGATCCTTTCCTTCTCTCCAAATCATGGGAATTCCAAAAGGCAAAGATTTCGCTCTGGCTTTGCTCCATCTTCTCAAATTTTCAATGCACGTCTTGCAGCACATGTGAGGGGCGAAATTTTTGTAGTGGTCCCCTAGCTTAATTCCAAAGTATGCTCTATACATTGTCTTCACAAATTTAGTGATTTGGGACTGGTTATTTGGCATGGTAACCGTCCCACATATGTAGCAGAATCTATTGGGATCATTTCTACACGCTCTATTCATTATGAAATATTTTATCTATATGCCTGAAAAGTAAAAAAATATATTATACAAGTGAAACAAGTGATGATAGATGTTACTGTTCCAATTCCGCTTTGACAAAATCACGAAAAATTCTATTTTACGTATGAGGCCATAGCCGGATAACCTGAGCTGATTGAGAAACACGGATTGCAGATTCGAAATCAGCAGGAACAACTCTATAAGAATCACTTACAAAACCCTTGACAACAAAATTGATGCATACCAGTGTTATATATATTTAATTAGTTAATGCAACTGTATATATTTTTCCTGTACTAATATATTGATAATGCACCGTTTTGTATATTTTTGATTATATATTTCCCGTTCGTGATGCTATTATTATTATTTTTTGATCATATATACACCCCAATGTATATTTATTTCCATTCAATTCGCCTAAATAAACAGAATGATATATTGGCGTTTTATTTATTCCTTTTTGTTTGTACACGATATTTAATTATATCAATTGGTTGGTTTCTAAAGCGGATTTATAAACCAGAATACATGCTTTAATTAAATATTGCTATCTGACAACTCAACCTTCTAAACCAAATGGCGGATTAAGTCAGAATATATGCTTTAATCAAATAAATAGTGTAAACTGGCAGCTCAACCAGATACGCCAACTGGTGGTGAGAGAGGGAAATAAACAACATGATCGAGTGTTGCAATAACGGGGTCCTATTTGTTTATGTTTAATAGGTCTGTCTATTGGGTCGTATTTAGAGACCTTGTCGGTCTACCAGGAGTTGGTAAGTAAGGCGGAGGTGGAGGTGGTTGGTGGGTTGTTGTGTAATAGTTTCACCACCAATCGTCTAAGTTTGGACTCTTGGTTGTAGCCCTCATATCAGTTACGTGGTGTTGATGGGATGAACTCCTAAAAGTCGTAGCCTTCATCTCACCATGTGCTGTTGATGGGATGAGCTCCTAAAAGTCTATACTTAGACGATTGTTGGTGATGTGATGCTTTTTTGTGTGTGGTGGTGTATATATATATATATATATATATATATATGTGTGTGTGTGTGTGTGTGTGTGTGTGTGTGATAATAGGGGGTTTATGGGTGTACAGTCGGTGACTGTATGTGCGTTTGTGTACGCTTTTAATTCGTTCGGAGGTTATTAATATATACAGACCATTTATGCCTTCTAAGAAGCCTTCTAGGCCAACTGTCTGATTAAGTCAGAATATATGCTTTAATTAAATAAACAGCGCAATCTGGCAACTCAGCCTTCTAAGCCAGAATATATGCTTTAATTAAATAAATAGCGCAATCTGGCAACTCAGCCAGATAAGCCAGCTGGCCGATTAGGGGTCCTATAAGACAACGGCTGCTCGGCTGTAGTCTTAATATGCGCTTGGCTCCTGCCGGGCGAACACCTCTCCTCTTCCTTTATCTCCTCTCTCTTTCTCTTGGGGGATAACTCCGCCTCGAAGTTGCACAACCCTTGTTGCAACCCCATTTTTGGGGTGCCTTGCAACAAAGGGGGTGGGGTGGGGGTGGCACTCTTGCAACATTTGGAATTACATTGCACTCGTCCATTTTTCGGTCATACTACTAAGGAGTTGAATCACTTCATTCATTGATTTGATTGTGTTAAGACTAATATTATATAAATGTGTAAGAAAATGAATTTCCAATGGTTTTTCACAAACTTAATGTCCGACGAAGAGTCAATACATTTTTTGCAATTGTACAAAATTATTTCTAACAAAAATTGTGCCACAGAAAACACAAAATGCTAATAAAACTTCAAGCGGACCGAACTATGTGGCGATGTCAGAAGAAGACCTGTAATGAATCTGTTTCAATCCGCAAAGGCATCTGGTTGGAAGGCTCAAAACTCCCTCTGAATACGATAATTAAATTTATTTATTGTTGGTGTAAAGAGTAGGGTGGATCGATTTTACATTTTTTTCGATTTCCATATTCTAATAG
The DNA here is from genome assembly GCA_023014485.1 of Bathynomus jamesi. NCBI lineage: Eukaryota > Metazoa > Arthropoda > Malacostraca > Isopoda > Cirolanidae > Bathynomus > Bathynomus jamesi. The sequence goes on from JAJOZX010000031.1 coordinate 636,650, forward strand.
ACAAAAACTTGCGCATGCATGAGAAAATAGCCTCTGCAAAATCTTAGCTTAATAGGTAATCATCTTCTGCCCCCGGCAGAGCGATGAAAATCATATTTTAGTAGTCAAAAACGTATTTTTAAACCCTAGCCTAGAGTCATAAAATTTTGCGTGTGTGTTATTTCATGCCTAAGCAACGATATAAATGCTATGGGAAATATATAAATGCATTATTTAAGACAAAGAGCCGATCTGAAAATATGTATATTATACATATTTTCAGATCGGCTCTTTGTCTTAAATAATGCATTTATATATTTCCCATAGCATTTATATCGTTGCTTAGGCATGAAATAACACACGCAAAATTTTATGACTCTAGGCTAGGGTTTAAAAATACGTTTTTGACTACTACAATATGATTTTCATCGCTCTGCCGGGGGCAGAAGATGATTACCTATTAAGCTAAGATTTTGCAGAGGCTATTTTCTCATGCATGCGCAAGTTTTTGTCTCTATTAGAATATGGAAATCGAAAAAAATGTAAAATCGATCCACCCTAGTAAAGAGTCTACAAGAGTCAAGTTTTGCAAAGATGAACCTGATATGAGTCATCCTACTGTGGTTGATTACAACTTTTTAAGAGAGGTAGCGAAGTTACCTAGATGAGAAACTAAACTAATCTTAACTATACCTAACCTAACTTAACCTAACCTAACCGAACCTAACACAACCAAACTAACCTAACAACCTAAACCTAACACCCTAACCTAACCTAACACAACCAAACCTAACATAACATAACGTAATCTAGGAACGAAAATGAAGCTCTGTTTAAGAAAATGCCGCATCATATTTCTAACTTTTCAGTTGAAAAAACCTAGTCTAGACTTTTTCACATATATATATATATATATATATATATATATATATATATATACACGTATAACAGATGATGCGAAATTTGAAACAAAATAAGATAACAGTAAACACAGCAAAGAGAATAACGGGACATATATTGAGAACCTTTAAACGAAGGAATATGAATCAGTAGCGGATTATAATGGGGGCAAAGGGGGCATTTGCCCCCGGCCCCAGATGCTGACCGGCCCCAAGATGCTGACCGACCCCAAGAAACTATGTAAACGCTATAATCTACCGTTGAAATAATTGGTCGACCGTGAAGAAGAAAAAAAATTCTAGATTCCGCTTCTACAAAACCTAGTTTAGTGTCCCATTTATGTGAACAAAGTATACATTTTCTGTAATCACATCTTTGTTTTTGTTTCGGTTTCTGTTGATCGATCCCAGTAAGCTGATCACATCACTCATGTATGATGTATCAGGTAAAGAATTGTGTTTTTCTAGTGACACCGGCCCGAAAATATTCATTGCCCCCGGCCCTAACAATGCTTAATCCGGCCCTGATATGAATGCAATGATTCCTCTACTGAAAACCCTGATCATACCAAAATTGGAATACAGCTTGGTCCTAACATCCCCATATAAAAAAGAAGATATTAGACAGCTGGAAGGGATCCAAAGAAGCTTCACAGCCAAGATCAACGGGTGCAAAGAACTAAATTAGTGGGAAAGGTTACGCGAACTAGACCTATATTCACTGGAAAGGAGAAGAGAGAGATACACCATCATTTACACTTGGAAAATAATGGAGAAACTAGTCCCTAATCTTACTCTGAACCCTATAACTCCCCAAACAACGGTGGAAAGTAGAAACGGTAGACTGTGTCGTATTCCCAAATTGAAGGCGAGACAGGGAACATCCTTAACCCTGAAAGAAAATAGTTTTGTGGTGAGAGGACCAAAACTGTTTAATCAGCTGCCCAAAGACCTAAGAAACACAAAGGGAGTTGCAGTGGAAATCTTCAAAAGAAGACTAGACGCCTGGCTCAGAACAATCCCCGATGAGCCGGGTGTACCTGGCTATGTGAGGTGGAGAGCACAAGAAACCAACTCACTACTTCACCAGGACAACTCGAGAGGAGGGGCGACAAGCTTGACCTTCGCGAAATGAGGAATCATCACGCGGAACCTTTGTAAGGTTGTATATATATATATATATATATATATATATATATATATATATATATACACACACACACACACACACGTGTGTGTGTGTGTGTATATATATATATAATTACACACACACACACACACACACACACACACATATATATAAAACCAACCAACCAACAAAAACCCAAGGATCTCTCATGGCTGTCTACCTAACTGTGGTTGTAGTTGTGTATTGCACATGTCCTCCGTGGTGGCGGAGGGGACATACAATTTTACGTGGGTTCCGAACGACAAAAACCTTAATTTTACTACCATACACTATACCCAATCTATCAACATATGCCCTAATTGATTTTTAAACATGTTTACAGACGTGCTACTAATTACCTCTACCGGCAAACTATTCCAGCTATTTACTATTCTATGCGTAAAAAAGTTTTTGGCAACTGCTGTCTCGAACCTTCTACTTGTCAACTTACACACATTATTTCTAGTTCTATTATATTGTGATATTTCGAAAAAGCTATCTCGATTTACGTTATCGAACCCATTCATAATTTTAAAAACCTGGATTAGATCACCCCTTAGCCTCCTAGTCTCGAGTGTAGTCAATTTAAATCCTTAAGCCTATCCTCGTACGACTTCAACCTAAGCGACGGAGTCATCTTAGTTTCTCGTCTTTGAACTCTTTCGATTTTGTCTATATCTTTGCGCATATGCGGATTTGAAAATTGGATCGCGTACTCCAAATGGGGTCTAACTAATGATTTATAAAGAGGAACAATAATATCGCGCGATTTGTACTCAAAATTCCTAGCTATAAAACCTAGCACTTTGTTCGCCTAATTGACCGCTGCTGTACTTTGTTTCGCTACTTTTAAATCACCAGTGACGATAACTCCTAAATCTTTTTCCTGTTCTACGCTTGTCAACTCCTTCCCTGACATACTATACTCAAAATTACCGTTACGCGAACCTATATGTAAAATTTTGCACTTATCGACGTTAAATCTCGTTTGCCATGTGACTGACCAATCAACGATTTTGTTCAGATCATCCTGGATTTTACCTCTATCTTCATCATTAATTGCCCTACCACCCAACTTCGTGTCATCCGCAAACTTTGAAACTGTACTGACTGGGCCGACATCTAAATCGTTAATATATGTAAGAAAAAGCAAGGGGCCCAATACAGAACCCTGAGAAACGCCGCTCGCTACATTAGCCCAAGACGACTCCGCTCCATCAACGACCACCCTCTGTTTCCTACCTCGCAACCACTCTTCTATCCAGTTTATTACTCCACCCCTGATTCAATGAACCTTAGTTTTTT